>JAVTVY010008410.1:0-47640 GCA_036873755.1 Hanleya hanleyi
GGAGGATAATTTACTGCGCCATGAGAAGGCACTCCACGAGGGTGCGACGGTACAATGTAATGATTGTGATCGACTCTTCAAACGACCCAGTCGGTTAAGACAGCACCAACGTTTGATTCATGCCCCTTCTCCACGATTCGGGCGACAACTTTCTACTAAAGAGGAGCCGCGGAAGGTCAGAGCCAGAGAAGATGAACCCGGGGAGACGAACGCCACTGGTGATGCGATGACGAAGAGCCCGCCTATACCCACAGTCCAGGAGGGCCTGGATATCCAGCCGGACTCAAGCGTTAAGGTTTCGAGTCATACGCCTGACGACATCGAACATTTTTCGGAAGATGCAGTGGATGCCCTTAGCGATCTGCTGCAGGAGGACCATCCAGTGAGTGACATCTATCGGCGCCATTGGACCATGATACGGCACTGTTTCCACCGTCATCGCCCTATTCAAGATATCTACAATTTTCGACTGACCGACCTCGCCCGTCTACGCAGCTACCTGGAAGCCATCTTCGATGACCAAGCAACGTCCTTCAAATTAAATCTGGCGTTTGGGTACATCTTACGCCATAAGATGACGGGTCAACTCCGATACTTTTACCCGAGCAGTAACATCCGGGTATTTGACCAACCGTTTACCATCATTAACCGGGCGTCGCTAGATACGATGCTGGAGAACCTGGCCACCGTGGATCCCTTGGAATGGGCCCAACATCAACGCCCCAACACCAAGTGGATAGTGGAGAGGGTAACCAATGTGACGTTCTTCGTGGTTAAACTGACCACCACCCCCATCGGATGAAAGTATTCACCCATGGACTGATAGACTCTCAGAATGCGCAAACAGCTATCTGAGGATATGTGGCCTCAACGGTATCCTGGCCTGCCCGACGGTGATTAGAATAAACGGTTCAGAGCGAACATGGCCGAAGATGGAACTTTCTGAAATGGAGACTTCTGATTGGACAAGAATACATCTAACGGACAGGAACGAATATGAAACATGCAAATGGTGGCCTCTGATTTGACAAGAATCTTCTTGAATTGTAAATATACCCAACGCGGCTCCCCCAGCGTGGGTATGATGTAACATTGGGGAGAATAAACTATATGAAAAAAACTTCTTGTTGTTGTTGTTCTCTCATGTGTCATCCGTGTTGCTGTTGTTGTTCTCTCTCCGGTCTATATCATAGTGTTATGTTAAAGTGTTAAAGCGTAACGACGGGCGTCGAGGGCGTCACTGCATTTCGAAGAATTAGTGATAATTCCATGGAATATCAGAGCTTCTGAGCTATTTCACCAGGGTGTTGAAGCATTAAGAATGGCTTTGGTGGGCGTTGCTACAAGATGACACCTCACACGACGCATTCGCACCGCGGATGGTCCATCTCTACACCAAATAACATCCTTCACTGCTAAAAATGCCCACTTTCGCTACTACTCGTACTGATGACGTCACCAATGACGTCACAGATGCTGTGGATATCCCTCAACTCGGAATGTACACCCCGAGAGCTACAACATAACACCTCCCAGGACGCATTCGGACCAAGGATGGTTCCTCTCTACTCCGAATACCTTCCTTCACTGCCCCAAAATGTCCACTTTCGCTACTACCCCTACTGATGACGTCAACAATGACGTCACAGATGCTTCGGACATGCCTCAACTCGGAATGTCACCTCGAGAGCTACAAAATGACACCTCACACGACGCATTCGGACTAAGGATAGTCCCTCTCTACACCAAACTCACCACCACGCACCCACAAAATGTCCACTTTCGCTACTACTCGTACCGATGACGTCATCAATGACGTCACAGATGACGCGGACATCCCTTAAATCGGAATGTACACCCCGAGAACTACAAGATGACACCTTCCAGGACGCATTCGAGCCGTGAATAGCCCATCTCGACCCCAAATACCTTCATGTACTGCCCGAAAATGGCCACTTTCGCTACTACTCGTACCGATGACGTCACCGATGACGTCACAGATGGCGCGGGCATCCCTTAAATCGGAATTGACACCCCGAGAACTACAAGATGACACCTCCCAGGACGCATTCGAACCGTGAATAGCCCATCTCGACCCCAAACTCACCCCCACGCACCCCGAAAATGGCCACTTTCGCTACTACTCGTACCGATGACGTCATCAATGACGTCACAGATGACGCGGACAACCCTCAAATCGGAATGTACGCCCCGAGAGCAACAAAATGACACCTCACACGACGCATTCGGACCAAGGATGGTCCCTCTCTACCCAAATACCTTCATGTACTGCCCCAAAATGGCCACTTTACTTACTACAACCAACTGCGCATGCGCAGATTAACGCGACTTGCATTGAAAAACACACCATTCTGACTCTACCCCACACAAGCTTCACTTTGACACCTCACACGACCCATTCGAACCGTGAATAGCCCATCTCTATCCCAAACACACCCCTACATAGCACCCAAAATGCCTGTTTTCTATACTACGGCCAGACTGCGCATGTGCAGACTATTGAACACGGACGAACCATTAGCCCAGTCGGATGCTCCTGCATGAGAGCTTCAAAATAAGACCTCATACGACCTCATAGGATCATCAGGGCTCACCTAGACTCCAACATGGCCACCCCGTATGGGTCTATAGCCCATAGCCGTGCAGTATATAGGCCTATGGGCCTACCCAGGCCTCGGTGACTTTTTCCAAAAATTTCACCGTTTCGCTCCGGGACCCTTCCTATCATGTTCTAAATGTCGAGATGTGAAAAACGAGACCCCACAACCCTACCGCAAATGTCTAGAAGTAGGTTTCGCAGTAGGATAAACATTGAACCTATACCCCAGTATGGGAATATATATTTATATATATATGTCTATATGGGGCTATATCGTACTTTTTCAAAAATTTCACCGTTTCGCTTCGGGACACTTCCTATCATGTTTGTCTTGACGAGACTAAGAAAACGAGACCCCACAACCTATATGTCGCAAATGTCGAGAAGTAGGTTTCCCAGGATGGTCCTATACCCCCCATACCCCATATAGGCATTTTCCCGTAATTTAGAATAAAGTCCGTGTTCCGTATTTTTTCAGGAAAATTTTTACACACACCCACCCTGGAACTAGGGGGAGATAACCCTATTGATAGGCGAGCCCCGTTAAGCCCGGCGACCTATATACCCCCCACACCCCATATAGGTATTTCCCCGGATTTTTCGATAAAGTCCGAGTTCCGTTTTTTTTCAGGAAAAATTTTACATGCACCCACCCGGCCATCAAATACCCCTTCACCTAGGCTTCACATGGATACCTCATACAACTCCATCGGACCATTAGGTACTCCCCTAGATCCCAAAACGTCTATTTCCATACCCTTTTCCCACAATTCCCTGTCTGCGCATGCGCAGAATGGTGACAACGCCCGAGCCGCTAGTCCAGTCAAATGTCCCTTCACGAATGCTTCACTTTGATACCTCATACAACTCCATCGGCCCATTAGGGGCTCCCCTAGATACCAAAACGTCTATTTCCATACCCTTGGGCCACCGCGTATGCGCAGAATGGTGACAACGCCCGAGCCACTAGTCCAGTCAGATGCCCCTTCACGAATGTTTCACTTTGATACCTCACTCGACCCCATCGGACCATTAGTAGCTCTCCTAGATACCAAAACGTCTATTTCCATACCCTTGGGCCACCGCGCATGCGCAGAATGGTGACAACGCCCGAGCCACTAGTCCAGTCAGATGCCCCTTCACGAATGCTTCACTTTGATACCTCACTCGACCCCATCGGACCATTAGTAGCTCCCCTAGCTCCAAAACGTCTATTTGCATACCCTTGGGCCACCGCGCATGCGCAGAGTGGTGACAACACACGAGCCCCTAGTCCAGTCAGATGCCCCTTCACGAATGCTTCACTTTGATACCTCACTCGACCCCATTGGACCATTTGTGGCTCCCCTAGCTCCAACAGAATGCCGATATGTCAACCCCACACCCAGCCCATTAGATGCCCCTTCACGGATGCTTCACTTTGATACCTCAGTCGATCCCATTGGACCATTTGTGGCTCCCCTAGCTCCAACACGGCTATTTGCATACCCTTGGGCCACCGCGCATGCGCAGAATGGTGACAACGCACGAGCCCCTAGTCCAGTCAGATGCCCCTTCACGAATGCTTCACTTTGATACCTCACTCGACCCCATTGGACCATTTGTGGCTCCCCTAGCTCCAACACGGCTATTTCCATACCCTTGGGCCACCGCGCATGCGCAGAATGCCGATATGTCAACCCCACACCCAGCCCATTAGATGCCCCTTCACGAATGCTTCCCTTTGATACCTCACTCGATCCCATTGGACCATTTGTGGCTCCCCTATCTCCAACACGGCTATTTCCATACCCTTGGGCCACACGAGTTGTCTCCCTTGCGTCAGTGCGTGCAGATGGCGCTATGGTTAGGATCGACGCCGTGATGTGGAAAGGGCGTCCCCACACCATCCTGGAGCCGCCATTTTGTTTGTTGATTTTCTGCGGAGATACACGGGACAATAAACACTCGACCCTAGGTGGTACAGATGCTAGACTGATCCTATTAACATGGTACAACACCTATAGATTATGTTTATTACTAGGACGTCAGCGAAATACTAGTACCCACCCTCCGCATGGCAGAACTGTACAACCCAGAACAAGTCTAGACATGCCTTGATCACGTGATCGTCATGGGAAACCCCCACTGGGGAACTCCCCTGGGAAACCCAGCCACATGACCTTGACCTCTGTGACCTTGAAATGAGGTCGAAATGAGGTCAATCCGGTCCAATCGGGTTTTTATATACTACTCACCCGCCTGGGGGACCACCCTTTCTTTCACACCGGTACTCATATGCATCAAAGTATGCACAGCTAATCTGATAGTCTGAAGACCTTACATCAACTTATCTAGCAAATTTTCACCCACCGGATGGTAATTACTTCTCAGGACATCGGACAATTACTTTTTCGGACCATATCTCGGTTACTATTTGATGGACAACTTCGAACCTTGCATGGAAGATGCTTCGTACCTTGCAGATGTGCACTGTCAGTTTTTCTTACACATTTTGGTGGTTCTCCACAGAGCTATGGCCCTTCATCGCGTCAGTCAATATCGTCAGATATGTCTTGCATATCGCTCCAATAATATCTTGTCCGTATCATATCTCGGTTACTAGTTTGTGGAAAACTTAGAAACTTACGTAGCGGATGCTTAGTGCCGTGCGGATGTGCACTATCAGATTTACATGCGTTTCGATGAATCTCCACAGAGTTATGACCCTTTATCCCGTCAAGTCAATAATTTCTTATTCGTACAGCATTTGGAATACTATTTTGTATAACTTCGAAATGTACACGCAAGGAGCTTAATACCTTGCAAAAGTGTTTGATTAAACACTCTCCCATTTTGTGCGCTTTTCTTCTATCTACCTCTGTGTTGACTGGTATATGACGGTAACAACCGAAATGCGGAGAGTTACGTAACAAATAACGCTACTATATGTATTGAGTGACAACAAGCGATTTTATACCAATGGCGTAGCTTGATATCAATTATTCTGAAATGGGGCTATTTTTCTTGTTATTTAGTGTGGAACAGGTCAAATAGAAGAGAGAGAGAGAGAGAGAGAGAGAGAGAGAGAGAGAGAGAGAGAGAGAGAGTAGGATGTTCAAAATGGTGGGGTGAGTTGAAATTCCACTCTCAATGACTTGAAGGCATGATAGTGAATCTGAGAGTATGACATTGTGCTCCTATAGTAGACCCAATACCTTCTAAAGCTAACAATAGAGCTTTGACTTCGGCAGTGAAAATCGAACGTTTACCTAGAAGTTGACAGGTCTTTAGAACTAAAGATAGTAGCACACGCTACTCTCTCACCATCTTTAGAATCAGCTGTATAAATAGCTTGATGCGATCTTTATTTTTCTCTCAATAGATCAAATTCTTGTGTAGGGGAGATTGGGGTACACTGGGACATTTTTCACCTTTTTGCAAAAAGCTCTGCTGTTGTCCTGTAGGGTCGCCTTCACTGCTCCAGTTATAACTAACATTTAGTATGAATAAATTCTGAAATATATGTTTTACTTTTCTCCAGAACTCATATTTTTAAGTCAAAAAAGTGTCCCAGTTTGCCCCGGATATGGGTGCATTGGGACACTCACTGGGGTGTGGTGGGACAATAGTCAAAATACATTTTAAATCAAATATATACTAATATGTTTCATATGAGTTTAGAAGATTGAACAGCGATGTTTAAGTTAGTTGCAATTTTAGATCTCTGCTTTACATAAAATATTTCCCAGAGGCCAAATTTGAGGGAAAAATAGTTGTGTAATTCTCATGCCAACGAAAGCATTTGACTTTGAAAGTGTTAGTAAAACTCATCAAATCCGATAGGATTTTCAATTACTACTATCTAGGAAACAAAATAATGCACTTTAATAGCATTTTAGGATGAAAGTAAATTTCACTATTTTATTACGATTGTCCCAGTGTGCCCCTGCAAAAGTGTCCCAGTCTGCCCCGGGTGCATTATATATTCCGTTTTATAAAAAATAAAAAAAAAAAAATAATACAAACATCTGAGATCATAAATTGATAAAATTAAAGTGCACCTTCGCCCATTCTGTCTCAGTAGTAACAAAACATAACAAACTATCATCCTCCGTCCTAAAAATTTACTCGAACTGCTCAAACACAATTTTTGTGGTCTTAATTTTTTACCAATGATACTTTTTACTTGTAATCAATATAGGTGTTGTATGGGGTGGTAGCTTTCTGCTGAAATAGGAACTAGAAGGCTTGTCTCACTGTGCCCTATGTCCCACTGTACCCCAATCTCCCCCTATACACGAGATGACTCGTGTCTGCTTTTTTTTCATATTTCGTCGTTGTAATATCTACTTCTGGTCTGGCTAACTGCCATGGTGAAACTGGTAAGAGCTTGTTAGGTGAAATTTGACTAAGCTTAATACGAGCTGCTACAATGTGTGGTTTCGTACGAATTCCAAGAGGTGGAATAATGAAGGGTTTCTGTGATGTATGCCATGTAACTGCTTAGATTAGACAGTTGTCTCCCCTGTTTTTATTGAACTCTTTTGTTTTAACACCGATTGTTGTGTCGAGTACCATGCGGTTTGTTGGGAAACTGTAAACCATCCCGAACGTTTTTGCAAGTGTTATTGCGGTTATGAGGATCCATGGTGGTCAGTATTCTACATGTAATAATTCTACATGTAATAATTTACAATAATAATAACCGAATTCTACATGTAATAATTTCAAAATTTCTAAGTGTGGACACCGTGGATGTCTCACGTGTCCACTCTTTAATACTTCAGCTTCATTTAGTTCCGCGTTAACTGGTAACTCATATTCTGTTAACTCGTATGTTGATCTTAGTTGTTCTACAACAAACTGTATTTACTTAGTTTCCTGTAAGAAGTGTGGTCAACAGTATGTTGGCAAGACCACCCAAAGACTCCATCTTAGGGTGAACGGTCACAGAAAATCCGTTAGGAAAAAGCAATTGCTTATAGGTAGGCATTTTTCTGGACCCGACCATGGCTGGGATGACTTTAGTATTCAGATCATAGACGTCGTCCATCCATCTACTAAGGATTCCCCCTTTGGATTTGAGAGAAAAATCCGAGAGCGGGAATTATTCTGGATGCTAGAACTTGGGTCGGTGTTTCCGTTTGGTTTAAATGATAATGTCAGTGGGTTCGGCAATGCTACAAACCGCCGTTCAAATATATTCAACATTACCCAACTATTTAAACCCCATCAACGGAGACAACGCAGCCATGGTTGGCGAAAGTTTAATAGTTCGATGATTCACTATCATATCACTTTAAATTACTTAGTGGGTTTAACTAGCGCACCCAATAGTATACATAGCTTACGTACAGTTCTGTATGCGTTACCTCTGAGAGCTTTAAATCAAATAGCCAGAGATATACAGCAATCTGCGTCTTCAGGAAATATAATACCATCCAAAATCAGTAAGTATGTCAAGATATAGCGTATTTTCGGTTGTATCGTCCAGTGAACATAATCGAAACATCTCAAGATCGGCTTTTCTTGAAACTCAACTACTTAGATAAAGGACTGGACATCATTAATTTACCTCGAATCCTGAATGATCCAGAGGTACGCAACGCTGTACCAAACTATTTCAAGTTCACAGAACCTCCTTGCATTTCATATAAGTATACTAAATCTATAGCCACCAAAATATTCAATTACTCCAATGCTGTCAAGGAGTTTGACTGGAACTTATACACGTCAGGAGGCTATAGTTGTGATTGTGAATTGTCGAACTTTATCTATACACCATGCAAACATATTGTGACTGGTGACCTTGATGTGGTGAGTGATAAGGATCTGAAATTACTCCTGATGAAAGGACCTAAATATAGAGAGCCAGAAGAATAAATCTGAAGGCGGACCAGAAGATAGTCCTGACTGCATTAGAACAGTACGTTATTGATTGGTCTAAGCGAGAAAAAGTTGAACCTACAGTACTCGCTGATTGGCTGGACCTCACCAAGAGCAAGGTCGTTGAAACAATCCGCCATATTGACAGAAGTACCCTTCCCCAAACAAAACAAGTACTGAGAAGCCCCAATTCGCAAGAAGTTCTAGCAAATCTCCAGAGTAAATTCGTCATAGTCCCAGCAGACAAAGCTCCGAATAATATAATATTCATACGTAAATATTACTATTACCAGGTGCTGGTTAAAGAATTGAGTGTAGACATATCTTTATCAAATACATCTACTTACTCCCAAACTGCATTTACTCTGGAAGATTTATTTAACAATCACAAAAAGTTTCTCAGGGAAAGAGGTATTTGTCTTCAACCAATCATAGCGACATACCAAAAATATACTGGACTCCCAAAATGCATAAATCACCATACAAAGCTAGATTCATAGCTGGTTCTAGAAGCTGCACCACCAAGCTACTTTCAACCCTATTGACGAGGGCCCTTCAGGAGGTAAAAGCATTTTGGGAAAGGTATTGCGCCACTATTTCTAAAAACTCTGGCGTTGAATGTATGTGAATATTGAAAAACTCAAAATGTCTTACGGAAGAACTTGATGCTAAAGATCACATACCGTATAGACATGTATCCACATGGGATTTCTCGACTCTCTATACCACAATCCCTCATCAGGACCTCATTGACCGTCTAAGTTCATTAATAGTATTTGTGTTCAAGAAAACTGGTCGTAGATATATTAATGTCGGAAGCCATAAAGCATTCTTTAGCTCTACTACATACAAGAGATATCATTCATGGGATGTTTCTTTGTTTATAGAGTTGCTTGAATTTCTCATTAAAAATATCTATGTGAAATTTGGCAACACAATATATCAGCAGCATATAGGTATTCCAACGGGTACTAATTGTGCACTCCTGTTGGCTGACCTGTATCTGTTCTCTTATGAATATGACTATATGCTGGCGCTTTCAAAAACCGATCCACTCAAAGCCCGTTCCTTCTCATTCACCAAACACTATATAGACGATCTTCTCGCTGTGGATAATCGCTATATAAATGACGCAGTGAAGGATATATATCCACCTTCACTGGATTTGAAGGAAACTACAGATAGCCCCACAGGCACATCATATTTAGATCTATATCTCTACAAAAATGAAGCGGGCATTCTCTCTCGTCGACTTTATGACAAAGAGATGATTACAATTTCGACATCGTAAACTATCCCTTTCTGGACAGTAATATTCCAGTGGGGCCTGCATATGGCGTATACATATCTCGTTTAGTAGCATTTGCTAGATCCTGTGTTAAATGTGACGATTTTAATCAACGTCACAAAACATTGTTGCAGAAACTTATAAAACAGGGCTATTCCACCAAGCGCCTCCACTCAAAGTTTCTCAAATTTGGCGATACATATCGCATGCTGATAGCATAATACGAGCGTAGCGTGCAAGATCTATGGCGCTACGTTTCGTAACATGTGTCTAATTCCGCTTAACCCGGGGCTAGGGGCCGTATGAACCCATGTACTTTAAGATCCTCATGGTAATCATATGAACAGTCACAATCAAAGCGTGACTGAGATACATCATTCTTTAGATGACGACTTTAACGAATATTATGGATTAAGAATACTGATCAGCGATACGGATTTGATATTTTGGAACATCATGATGTCTTGCCGGCATCATTGAAAATTGTTGACCGCTTCTCTCTTGTAGGAAACAAGCCTATGTTTATGTATACTTTTGTCTTTTTGAATTTGGGGCTAATACTGTTATATGGAAATGGAATAGGTCTTTGGATTATGGACGCGGATATTCTCTAATGGACGACGGCTGGATTATGAATGACGGACTAGACGCTTGTAATTGTTTGTTTCGTAAAGATAAATCATTAATGAATCCTAAGCAAACAGTCTTAGATAACGATTAATTGTAAATTCACTAAATGTGACGATTCAATTTCTTGGAAGCCTTTATAGTTAATAGGCCATGAATGGCCCAGTTTCCGTTAATTTCCATGTTTGCAAGTTAACGATTTAACTGTTACATAATATTGTAATGCGCGTGATCTACAGACTCTGCTTGTGTTTTGTGTTGTAGTTTCACGGATTCCTTTATACTGTGCGAGGGAAATTGTCCTGCGAGACTGTGCGTCCCAATGTAATAAAGGCTTCAGTTAAAAGAAACCCTGGACTTTCTTCATCTATTCCGAATTGCGAAACCCACGGTAGTTTGAGCACTTGCCTACCGTTACAGTGAAACACCCTTTCCTTCGGAAGCTTAAACTGAAAATGAAAGCTCATTCTTATGATCAAGAATGGAACTCTCCCTCCAAACATTGAAGACGAAATATTGCACCTGGCAATAAGTGAGATGAATACAACATTTGGCGTGAGCTTCTTAGACACAAAGACTGTGCCCACGATGTTTGGGTTTATAAACAGATAAAGCATGATGCTGAATAACAACTGACACAAACAGTCACACAAGCTGGATAAGAGACTTCATAACTTTTTGTGATTAAGAATAAGTCTTTTCGTGTATTGTGTTTAGTTGGTTAATTGATAAGAACACTGTACTGTGGTGAACTGTGGTATCTGATGAACAGCTTGGTGGAACGATTTCATCTTTAAATGTGACATTTGTTGACACATATAACTTTGCATTTTGCATGAAAAGCCACATCAGTGTACAGTGTGTGAACATGCGACTCGGTAGAGGATGAACTGCGTTCCTTTAAATGAAAAGCCCTATCTGTGTACAGAGTGTGTGTAGACTTGTGTTCGATGAACTGTGCTCCTTTAAAATGAAAGGCCATACCAGTGTACAGTGTGTGTGTAGACTTGTGTTCGATAAACTGTGCGCCGTTAAATGAAAAGCCACATCAGTGTACAGAGTGTGTGGAGGCTTCGTGTCCGATGAACTGTGCTCCTTTAAATGAAAGGCCATATCAGTGTAGAGTGTGTGTAGACTTCGTATTCAATGAACTGTGTTCCTTTAAATGAAAGGCCATACCAGTGTACAGAGTGTGTGTAGACTTCGTGTTCGATGAACTGTGCTCCTTTAAATGAAAGGCCATGTCAGTGTACAGAGTGTGTGTAGACTTTGTGTTCGATGAACTGTGCTCCTTTAAATGAAAGGCCATACCAGTGTACAGTGTGTGTGTAGACTTGTGTTCGATGAACTGTGCGCCGTTAAATGAAAAGCCACATCAGTGTACAGAGGTGTGTGTAGGCTTCGTGTCCGATGAACTGTGCTCCTTTAAATGAAAGGCCATATCAGTGTACAGAGTGTGTGTAGACTTCGTGTTCGATGAACTGTGCTCCTTTAAATGAAAGGCCATACCAGTGTACAGAGTGTGTGTAGACTTGTGTTCGATGAACTGTGCTCCTTTAAATGAAAGGCCATACCAGTGTACAGAGTGTGTGTAGACTTGTGTTCGATGAACTGTGCGCCATTAAATGAAAAGCCACATCAGTGTACAGAGTGTGTGTAGGCTTCGTGTCTGATGAACTGTGCTCCTAAATGAAAGGCCATATCAGTGCACTGTGTGTGTATATGCAGCAATAGACAATTGGCTGTGTGCTGATGGACGAGAAGCACTGTTACTACGTTCATAAAGTTAGACCGCACTTCGCAGTTCATTATTCGAGGAGACCAACAATTATTTCCTCAGATATGGAAATCTGTATTTTTAATTATGAGTACTTTGAACTCCAAACTCTGTATAGCAAGAGAGAATGTCATGCTCTATATCTTTGCATATTCATATCCCAAATCTGACGCCAGGGGGCGCTGCTAGGGGCGCTGTTATGAGTCGCTGAATGACTGGTCCCGAATAACGAGCTGCGAACCGCGGTCTAACTTTATGAACGTCTATTACTGACAAATTTGGTATTATGTACATGCATGTGCTAGAGAATAGACATTCCACTCTGAGAAAGGCCATTTATGAGAACAGTTGTGAATCCGATGAACTTTAATGGGTTAGCACTAAATGTTGCATAAAATTTCACTTGATTGTACATTGTATGAATGTCTCCGGTACTGTAATGTTATATCTATGCAGCTATATCATTATACCTGTACTGTGACTGTTCTATGCGCTAATCACTCACCTGTTTGCATTTTGATCTTGTGATTGTATAGAATAGTATCTGTTGTGATTGATAGGTCTTTAAATCTGTGACCCAATATGTGCGACATGGAAGGGGATGAAATTGCCAGCTCTGGAACCCAGACAGATGACGGGGAGGTACATGTACGCGCAAGCTCTAGAGAGAGGAATGCGACTGCGAAATTTCAGGAATGGGAGTCACAGCAATGCGAAAAGAACTTTCGAATGGCAATCTCAACTTGGAGGAGAAATGCAAATAAACTGGAAGCTCTAATGAGTGACTCGGAGGATATCGCTCAACTTCAACAGGCACGTGATGCTCTACAGGATAATATGCAAAGTGTTTCCGATGCATATGAACGTGTGTGTAACTCGTCATTAGGTGAGCTTGGAAAAGACACAGTGATAAATATGACAGTGTTGAACGGGACAGTAGAGAATTATCTCGATTGGTAAAATCTGAGACAAGTTCAAGAGCATCTTTCAGGTCATTAGGTAGCAGAAAATCTGTTAAGTCTAATGCATCCGCCAACTTGCAGAAGACAGACGCTGCGGTGGAAGCTGCAGAATTGAAAGCTCAGCTAAAGCACATAGAATCGGAAACAGCAAAACGAATAGCATTGGAGCAACAAAAGGCTGAACTGTTGCGTGCAGAAACAATGAAAAAACTAGACATGGCTGAGGCCAAGCTAAGGGCTATTGAACAGACAGAACCGGTCGAGTTTGCTGATCAGGAGATTGTGGACAGGATGTGTTGGCCGCCGACTTTGTTCTCCAGAATCCTCCACTTCCTCGACAAGGAATGAACGTATCTGCGGAGGAGTTTGTGCAACAGAATACACAGGCAGGGGTGTCTGTTCCCATGACGTCAGCACCAATTTAGGACACAATCGGACAGAATCAGGCAAGTGTAACGCCTCATATCGATGATAGCAGCACAAATTTCCAACTTCAGGATGTTGCTAAATCCTTCGCACAACGCATCACGTTGAGTCGTCTACCACCACCAGAACCAACTATCTTCTGTGGTGACCCACTTACCTACCCAAGCTGGAAAGTGGATTTCAAGCCTTGATTGAAACAAAGGGAATTCCGCCCATGGAGAGGATACACTACCTACAAAAGTACCTTGGATGAGATGCCAAGGCCGCTGTAGAAGGGTATTTCCTGATCCCAACAGAAAATGCGTTTGAAGAAGCAAAACAGTTATTGGAACAACGCTATGGAGATTCATTTGTTGTGGCCAATGCATCCCACCTTAAGCTCGACAATTGGCCAAAGATTGCTTCTCGTGATGGACTTGCTCTTCGCAAGTTTGCAGACTTTCTATGCTCAGGAAACCACTCCAAGTCTCAGTGTTCTAAATGATGATCATGAGAACAAGAAACTGCTGTCGAAAATCCCTGAATGGCTTATCACGCGCTGGGGAAGAATTGTCGCCTACTGGAAGACAAATCAGCGTAAATTTCCTCCATTTTCTGAGTTCGTCAGTTTCTTGGTGAAGGAATCTGATATCGCATGCGACCCCATCACTTCACTCCAGTCATTCAAGAATGCTAAGCAACCAGACTCTGAGAGGTTCTCCAAACCGTTCAGACAAGGAACAAAGAGAAACTCTGGGTCCAGCTCATTTTCGACTGCGACTAATGAAACCAGCTGCAAGGATGCCGACCAGTCATGCATGCTATGTCAAGGGAAACATGATGTTGATAACTGTAAAACCTTTCTAGCCAAGCCCCTGACAGAAAGGAAGGATTTTGCCAAGTCCAAAGGTCTTTGCTTTGCCTGTTTGGAACAAGGGCACAGATCAAGAGGGTGCAAGAAACGATTGACCTGTAAAACATGCTCCAAGAAACACCCAACATCTCTACATGGTGATTACAGGGATCGAAATAACATCAACCACAATAAACATGCTGAACGCACATCGGTCAGTCATCTGAGTAATGCGAACCATGGGAACAAATGTTCGATGATTGTTTCAGTGTGGATGTCACATAGTGATCAACCTGATTCAGAGAAATTGGTCTACGCCTTATTAGATACCCAATCGGACACTACCTTTGTCTTGGACGAAAGCTTACGTGAACTTGGCGTAACTGGACCAAAAGTGAAACTGTTGCTGTCAACGATGTATGCTTCAGATCAGATGGTAGCGAGTCGCAAAATCAGTGACCTCGTGGTGCGTGGTTACAACACCTCACTGAAGATCGCACTTCCTGCAACTTATACCAGAGACATTATGCCTGCGAATCGAGGCCACATGCCGACGCCCGAGATGGCAAAACTGTGGCCGCATCTTGAGAAGATATCAGACAAGATAATGCCTCTCGACGACAGCACGGAGATTGGGCTACTAATTGGTTACAACTGCTCGAGGGCACTGGCACCAAGAGAGGTTATCCCGCCTACCAACGATGAACCTTACGCACAACGAACAGATTTGGGCTGGGGTATAGTTGGAATAGTAGGGCCTACTGGAGACGAAACCGACACAGACCCGATTGGATATAGTCATCGAGTGTTGTCATGCGAAATCCCAGAAGAATCTATCATTCCCAACCACAGCCATCAGACGTCTGTTCATTTCTCACTGAGAACTAAGGTTAAGGAGGTCATAACGCCACTGTAAGTAACCAGGATGATGGAACTTGACTTCATTGACCACAGATCAAACGGCACATCCTTATCACAAGAAGACCAGAGGTTTCTGGCTATGATGAAAGATGGTATCCACATGCGTGAGGATAATCATTACGAGATGCCATTGCCTTTCCGAAATCCTGATCCACAGTTGCCAAACAACAGATCTATGGCTGTTCATCGTTTGAACCACTTGAGGAAACGGCTAACAGCTGATCAGAGATATCTCAACGACTACACAGAATTTATGGAAAACATCATTCAGAACGGCTATGCGGAAAGGGTGCCGACATCTGAATTGGAGAGTGACTCAGGAACCTGGTATATACCGCACTATGGTGTATATCACCCCCGTAAACCTGGGAAAATTCGCATAGTCTTTGACTGCAGTGCCAGATTTCAAGGACGTTCTTTGAACGATCATCTCTTACAAGGCCCCGACCTCACTAATAATCTAGTTGGTGTTTTGTGCAGATTTCGCAGAGAATCTGTGGCACTGCTCTGCGACATAGAACAGATGTTCTTTCAGTTCGGCGTCTACATGGAACATCGAGATTACGGCGTAACAGTAATTTGGCGGGTTTTTGTGGATACAAACACAGCACGTGTATCCACATTTTAAAAATCACCCAAAACTTGGTTTTCCAAAAATGTGGATACATACACTATAATGGCGATGTATCCACATTTTATTAACATTGTAATGACTGCTATACTTTATAATTCATCGATATAAAAGCCGTAGGCCTACGATTATGAAAAGTTCTCGAGTCGCGACTTTGGATTTCTCGAGACGAAGCTAAAAAAACTAACTCCAACGGCGTCGATCTTTGACAGTAAAACAGCAGGAGGTACTTACAGCAGCAGGATCTGTTAGACTGAATTACTAGAAACTTAGCATTCAAATAATCGTATTGTTCGACTGAGTTTTGGAGTGGGAGTTGAGATGGATGGGAAAGAGATGCTATTATTTCGCGGAGCTTCTTGTTGCTTTTGTCAGCCATATTGGAGACTTGTAGAGTCCAATTTTCTGATTGGTTGAATAATAGCTGGGCGGGGCTATTACACAGATTTCAGCCAATCAAACTTTTCCTTACGCGTCACCTGCAGTTGATGTAAAATTTGGACTTCCGATTGTTTGAAGTTTCTTGGGACATATAGTATCTCTTTCCCATCAATACGAGGAGTAAAACAATTATGTACTCCTAAAATCTCTAAATTATAAGTAACCGAGTTCAGAAGAATTCATGCCACACATGCAAGTATTTCCGATTTCGATTTAGCCCTGAAAAGTCGGGCGAGAAATTGAACAAAAAATGTTGTGACGGCACTTCACCCGGTAGAAATAGTCAACCTAAACATTTTTTAAATTTAGGTTTTAAAAGTTAGAATTGAGTATTTAGTTCTATAGAGATGTTTACATTGCAAATAAAATGTGGATACATCACTTATATAGAAGGTGTATCCACATTTTTGAAAAAACATCTGATTTTACGTCTCGCGAAAATGTGGATACACTTCCTATATAGGCGATGTATCCACAAAAACCCGCCAAATTACTGTTACGCCGAGATTACCTGCGGTTCCTATGGTGGGAAAATGGAAACCTTCAAACAGATCCTGTGGAATTTCGAATGAATGTCCATCTCTTTGGAGCGGCTTCGTCGCCTGGCTGTGCGAACTATGGCCTAAAGCAGACAGCTGACGACAACGAGCATGTATACGGGAAGGATGCCGCAGAATTCATACGCCATGACTTCTACGTAGATGATGGCCTCAAATCCTTACCAACTGTTGAACAGACCACAGACTTGGTCACTAAGAGTAAGAGTATATGTGCCAATGGAGGCCTTCGCTTACACAAGTTCCTGTCCAACTCTAAGGATGTTATTTCAACCATCCCACAAGAAGACCGAGCGAAAGGCATAAAGGACCTCGATTTGCTAGAAGATCAACTTCCGATTGAACGAGCGCTTGGAGTACAATGGTGCGTCGATTCGGATGCCTTCCAGTTCCAGATAACTCTGAAGGACCAGCCTTTAACGAGACGTGGAGTCCTCTCAACAATTGGATCAATCTATGACCCCCTTGGATTCATCGCTCCAGTTCTGCCGGTTGGTAAGCAAATCCTCCAAAAAATGTGTCGCGAAAAGGCTGAATGGGATGATCCCTTACCTGACAACCTTAGAACACGCTGGGAACGATGGCGAAGGGATCTTTTTTGTCTCACAGATTTGAAAATTCAACGGTGCTTCAAACCTAAGAAGTTTGGAAAAGTCCAGCGAACAGAGCTTCATCATTTTTCCGATGCAAGTACCATAGGATACGGACAGTGCACTTACCTGCTCATTGGTCATGGGAAAGGCTCGGGTAGCTCCTCTACGGACTGTCACGATACCTCGCCTTGAACTGACCGCAGCGCTGGTGTCTGTAAAGGTCTGCTCCATTCTGAAACGAGAACTTGATCTCGACAACGCTACAAACATCTTCTGGACTGACAGCAAAGTTGCATTGGGATACATTGCGAACGACTCCCGCAGATTTCATGTCTATGTAGCCAATCGTATCCAACAGATCCGTGACCAACCAGAAGTTCACCAGTGGAAGTATGTCCCGACAAGCGAGAATCCAGCAGATCATGGATCACGTGGTCTGACTCTGCGGGAAATGCTGAACTCTAACTGGACAACTGGCCCACAATTTCTGTGGAATGATAAAGCAAAACCTCTTACCGAGTCGGTGGAGATTGACACCTGTTTGGACAATGACCCTGAAGTCCGGAAAACAAAGGTGTTTGCGACCGTGTCGAAGGACACGAACATATTGACCCAACCAGATATTTCACAGCTTTGCATCAAATATTCTTGCTGGAACCGTCTCAAGACAGCTGTGGCGGTTTGGCTGCGAGTGAAAACCATTCTTAAGTCGCGTGTATCAAAGGCCCCTGGAGTGACACCAGTAAGCTCTTCGTGGACTACGGAAGAACTTCACAACGCTGGAACTGAAGTCATCAAGATGGTACAAGAAAGGGAGTTCAAAGAAGAAATGGACGTCTTGCGTTCATTCAAAAATGAAAACCCTGATGGAGTTAACAGACGTAAGCTGAAGAAGGCCCTCAAGGCTACAAGTTCCCTTTCTCGGCTGGATCCATACTTGGACAATGACGGTGTTATGCGTGCTGGTGGCAGACTACGCCAATCTACCTTGCCCACAGAAATAAAGCATCCAATCATCTTACCCAGGAAGCATCACGTCTCCGAGCTTATTATCAGACACTGTCACGAGCAAGTACATCATCAGGGTCGAGGCATGACAGTCAACGCTATCCGTTCTCTCGGGTTTTGGATACTGGGTTGCTCCTCTGCTGTTACACGTTTCATCAGGAAGTGCGTCACCTGTCGGAAATTGCGTTATGATGTACAGGAGCAGAAGATGGCTGACCTGCCAAGCGACCGACTCGAGCTGGCCCCACCGTTCACATTCTGTGCAGTGGATTACTTCGGGCCCTGGATAATCAAAGAAGGCCGCAAGGAAGTGAAGCGGTACGGTGTGTTATTCACCTGCATGGCAAGCCGTGCGATTCACATTGAGACGGCTAACGCCCTGACAACAGACTCCTTCATCAACGCATTACGCCGTTTCATTGCAATTCGTGGGCCAATCCAACAAATTCGATCTGATCAAGGCACAAACTTTGTTGGGGCAGATAGAGAGCTGACCGAAGCTCTGATTAGCATGGACGAAGACAAAGTGCAACGATTTCTCCTAGCAGAAAACTGCAACTATGTGAAATTCAAGATGAATGTTCCCTCGGCTAGTCATATGGGCGGTGTGTGGGAGAGACAAATTAGGTCGGTGCGCAATGTTCTCAGGACCCTTATGAACCAAGCTGGATCCCAGCTCGACGATGAATCGTTGAGGACATTCATGATGGAGGCTATGGCAGTTGTTAACAGCCGTCCCTTAACAACCCAGGACTTAAACGACCCTACATCACCTGAGCCATTGACGCCTAACCACCTTCTTATGATGAAATCGAACGTTGTACTTCCCCCTCCTGGTGAATTCATGAAGGAAGACTTGTACTCCCGGAAACGATGGCGCCGCGTCCAACACATAGTAAATGAATTTTGGACCCGTTGGCGAAAGGAGTTCTTGAATAACCTTCAACAGCGTTCAAAGTGGAATCGGCAGCGTAGAAATCTCCAGGTCGGTGATGTCGTCATTATCAAGGAAGACAATACCCCTAGAAATCTGTGGCCACTGGCGAGAGTTGTCAGTACTTACAAGGGCGACGACAACCTGGTTCGTAAGGTCAAGCTAGCCGTAGCTGACAAGACATTAGATTCGAAAGGCAGACGTACCACAGCGCCATCTTACCTGGATCGCCCCATCCAGAAACTAGTGCTTCTGGTAGAGAATGATGATAACGAGTAGATGATTAATGCTTGTTTAGAAAATTAAACGTAGTAATTTTGGGGAGGTATGTGATGTATGCCATGTAACTGCTTAGATTAGACAGTTGTCTCCCCTTTTTTATTGAACTCTTTTGTTTTAACACCGATTGTTGTGGCGAGTACCATGCGGTTTGTTGGGAAACTGTAAACCATCCCGAACGTTTTTGCAAGTGTTATTGCGGTTATGAGGATCCATGGTGGTCAGTATTGTTTGTTTCGTAAAGATAAATCATTAATGAATCCTATGCAAACAGTCTTAGATAACGATTAATTGTAAATTCACTAAATGTGACGATTCAATTTCTTGGAAGCCTTTATAGTTAATAGGCCATGAATGGCCCAGTTTCCGTTAATTTCCATGTTTGCAAGTTAACGATTTAACTGTTACATAATATTGTAATGCGCGTGATCTGCAGACTCTGCTTGTGTTTTGTATTGTAGTTTCACGGAGTCCTTTATACTGTGCGAGGGAAATTGTCCTGCGAGACTGTGCGTCCCAATGTAATAAAGGCTTCAGTTAAAAGAAACCCTGGACTTTCTTCATCTGTTCCGAATTGCGAAACCCACGGTAGTTTGAGCACTTGCCTGCCATTACAGTTTCTTTTAAATACAAATCCACGTATTAAGGGTTGAAAACACAGTTATTTGCAGAATTTGAGCGATTAGATCGCAATTTTGTGATATATCGCAGTGCTAGTTTAATTCTTCGAAGTTCTAAAGGAGATTCATCTGCTTCGGCATATAAGATTTTTTTAGGTGATGTTCTGAACACTCCGAGGCAAAGTCTTAGTCCTTGTTGGAGAATAGGATCTAGCTTTGCCAAGTTTGACTTGCTCGCACCGTTGTAAACAATGGAGCCATAATCAAGCTTAGAACGAGCAAGTAATCGATATCAATGGGAAGCGTATGCTGATCTCCTCCCCACTTATAGCTGGCAACTACCGTCAACAAGTCAAGAGCATTTGTGCACTTAGCTTTCAAGCAATTTATATACGGTAAGAACGTTAATCGGCGATCAAACCATTTTCGTAAGAATTTTATTTCTTTTACCACCTTGATTTCAGTTCCCTCTAATGTAAGTACTGGCTCTTTGTGCTGGAAATACTTTCAAAAAAAGTTTATACAATTTGTCTTTGCTCTGGAGAACTTGAAACCATTTTCTAGACACCATTTCTGAATTCTATTTAGACAAAGTTGCAATGTTCTCTGGTTATTATATATACATTTTCCACTACAGGATACGTTTAAATCATCTACAAACAGTGAACCATCAATTGATTTATTCAAAACTGCAGCTAAGCTGTCGATCTTGATAATAAACAGAGTAGTAGACAAAATACTACCTTGTGGGACACCTTAATCTGGATCGGAATGATCAGATATGGTTGAACACAACCGAACTTGAAATTGTCTATCATTCATAAAGTTGGAAATAATAATGGGTAAATGGCCTTTTAATCCCATAGCCATTCTCATGGCATCAGATTGTATAGCCCCTATTGTCATATATACCCTCTGATTGCAAACTGGGGCTAATTGCGGTCGCAGCTTTTGTTACTAAATGGAGCGAACTAGTTGAGATTACCGAATGAGGCCTATGATTTCCGAAAAGCTCAGAGTAACTTCGGCGTGTCAATCAACATCGGCGTTATATATCGACGAGAATGAGCAGGGGCAAATCTTCATGTTACAAGGGGCGTCCTGTTTCAAAACCCGGATTGGTATTTGTGATCTGTCCGCTAACTTTCATAATGAACGACTAAGTAAATGTACTCCTAGCTCTGGGATATACTGCCAGATATCTTGGACCTGGCGATTGCGACAGAGAAAAACTACAGGAGGGACATTATTCATTTGCATTCTCAAGCCCCGAATTACTGTTAAACCAGGAAGAGAATCGTGATTTGCTAATTAAACATGCACGGAAAACCACGGCAGCTATAATTTTTCGCTGACGAGCCTCATGCGGTGATTCGATGGTAAGTTTATAAACAGATAAATTACAATAATAAAATAATAATAATAATAAATTATAATATAAATTATAAATATAATACTGATAATTCAAAGCCAATTTATTTGATAAAAGTTTTTAATTTTGAACATATTTAAATAATTCAGTTCGATAAAAAATTGGCGTTTGAAAAAAACTGGATCAATTATTAAATTAAATCACAGTTGCACAATTGCTAAACTAAAATCTTAATATTTTGGGGGAGGGGTGAATACTCATGACTTATTTATGGTTATAACCAGGGAAACGCATTTAAATGCAGATATCTTATTATTTAATATTTAGTACTATGAAAAAATTAGGCCAATGATGTGTTTCGACGCATATTTCTCGTCCACCTCCTTCACTGATTGTTTTTAGTACCAGTACTTATTTGTTGTACATAAATACATAATAATACGCACCTCGCTGAAGTTCAGATGAGTAATTTTGATCGAGTAATTTTTCAATGTTATATTTTGTGTTGACTTTGATTTGTGTTGTGTTACCGTCCCTCACGGAGTTCAAAAGACCGGCGACATGAAACACAGATATCATTCGTTACACATGGCCATAATATAATTTTGTGAAAGACGCACGTTTGTTGATTGCCTGGTCACATATACCACATGCTGGATCCATTTTCCAGGGTCATCATTATCAAGTAATGCTCTCAGTGTGAATCAGAATGCTCGCCTGTCAAATGTTGTTTACAAGATGACCGCCCGTCTACACGCAGTGATCAGCTGTGCTGACGCAGTCAACCGGAAAATATAACCCGCTCTCTCATTGACTTAGCGGAGAAGACGCAATACGGCTGCACTCCAGACAGTTGTGTAGGGGTGCAGTCAGAGGTTGTTCACCGACGGTTTGGAGGTAACAAACTCTGACGTTGGGAGAATGTCCCATAGTATGAAGGTCTTTTAAAATTCCGTATTTCCAAGTAGTATCATAGGCTTTTTCTAAATGAAAAATAAAAAAATCGAAACCACATTTCATTTTTTGCGAAAGCATTCTGGACATAGAAATCTAATCTAAATAAAATGGTCAATGGTACTTTATCATTGTTGACAGTGAGTCGCCTATTCGTGTTTCCGCCTTTTCGCTGTTTACGATTGATACAGGTCATGCAGTGCCATGGGGATTCATTGAAACTGTTACGCTAGCCAATAAGACCTTTAATATGAGCAATGAGTGGGGATACATAACCTACAACCATGGTAAAACTAACTGTTCTCAAGGATTTTGCATTCCCAAACGAAAACGAGATAAAAAATAGTCATGTGGGATATAGAAAGCACGCCCCACGCTAGTCGTACATACATACAGCTGCAGCTAAAATATAATATATGCTGCCTTGGGACATCTTCACGAGTCCAGGTAAATCCTAAATCCTCGCTGAGGGTTCCTAACAGATCGATCGATACACTGGTTCTCGAGGATGCCTTGGGAAAAGTTATTGCCCCTAGACAAGAGGGTTTTTTTCACAAATATCGATACATTTTCATATAAATTTTCTTAATACGTACTTTGCATCTCCATAACCTCGCTTCTATTGCAAATTATACTACCATCCTCAGATTCGCTGAAGATCTCGCTTTTTCTAAATTGAGGAAATGTCTCCTGGACGCCTCTTCATTAGATTTTTCTCTGCTGTATTTTACGGCGTATTCCCTATTTTACCTGTTCATGCTCCATGTAAGTATCATGACAATGCATACAATAACCAAGTCTGGAGATAACGTTAATATGTTTACCCTTGAGCCTTTTCAGCTGCACAAAGACTCAGACAATAGCTTCCTACATGGCGTATGTACCATTTTACCAAGGTTCCAACTATTGCATCATAGTCCGTATGCTCCCATTTTATTTGTTCATTGTATACCTTTAGGGACAGATCAACATTTATCGGTGGGGGGGGGGAGCGGGTGGGATGCATTGAAAAAATATAGCTTAAAAAATGTGCCAACCAATTCACAAAATTCAATACAGTTGTATATATTTAATGGTATATTATTTAAGCAAAAAAAAAGCGACAACAACAACAACAACAGACGGTTGTATCGTAAATGAGGCATTAACTCATCATTCCTTTGAATATTAGTTAGCTTGGAGCCTTCCAATAATTCAAAGCATGCAAATGACAGGTACAGGTATTTGTACATTGGACATATCATAAACCTTACTCTGAAAATGGAGGTAAAAAAGTTGTTTTTGATGAGTAACATTGGATTCATTCGAGATAAAGTTCTCCAACCAAGAGGCCATCATTGAATGATGCCAAAAAGACTTTCATGCATCTACATGAAATATGCATATCAGACTTACATGTATTATTGTTTCTAGAGGGAGGTTATCCCTAACTTTTGCCAATACTTGTGGTCGAACCCCCAGAAGCCCACCTGGTAATGCGCTTGAGGCACCGCACCGAAAAAGGTGTCCCCCCCGCATTAAGTTGGCAAAAAACTAAGCACCCCCCTGATTGGACCAGTAAGAAAGTAAGCACCCCCTCCCGAACCACCCGAACCACAAGAAAAAACTTCTTGCCCCCTCCCCCTGAAATCCATCGCCCCCCCCCCCCTCGATAAATTTTGAACAGTCCCTTAGAGCATCTAAATATACCTTATCTTCTTATCTTGCAGCGATTAACGTTTCATTAAGAATGTCCTTTTTCAAAATTTATGGCCAGGGATGACCAGCATACTCGTGGAGCTCACTTTTATAGCGTCTCGAGATGCGTACTCTGTGGTCCGTACATTACACATTGAGTGATTAGTAGTAGGCTATACTGATTTCGAGTCACTGGCGCCTCACTGCGCATGCGCAGGAATTGTGGAGTGGGTGTGCGCGGTAGTGTTGTGCGAAGGTATGAGGAGGTCATGAGGAGGTGTGCGCAGGAGTGTTCTGCGCAAGTGTATGACGTCACTTCCGGTCTGGAGGAATAAGGCGTGACCTTGGGGGCATGGATTCCTCCGCGGTGATGCGGTCTGGCGGTGATGCGGTCTGCCTCCGCGGACCGAAAGTAGTCCCAAAACCGTGGGTTTTCGTGAGAATGTTCGGCAATCTGTAGAGACCGCTAATGGACCGATTGGGTCGAGTGAGGTATCAATGTAAAGCATACGTGAGAGAGTATCCAACGGACTGGGTGTGATGTGGAACTGACGTCATTCTGCGCATGCGCAGTAGAGAAAGGGTATGGAAATAGATGTTTTGGGGTCGAAGTGGGCCACCATTGGTCCGATGGAGTCGAGTGAGGTATCAATGTGAAGCACTCGTGAGGGAGCATCCACCTGGGCTAGTGTATCGTTCGTTTTGTGGGGAAAGGGTACGGAAATAGACGTTTTGGGGTTTAGGTGGGCCACTAGTGGGCCGATTGGATCGAGTGAGGTATCAATGTAAAGCATACGTGAGGGAGTATCCAACGGGCTGGGTGTGACGTGGAACTGACGTCATTCTGCGCATGCGCAGTAGAGAAAGTGTATGGAAATAGACGTTCTGGAGTCTAGGTGGGCCACTAATGGGCCGATGGAGTCGTATGAGGTATCAGTGTGAAGCATTCGTGAGGGAGCATCCATCTGGACTAGTGTGTCGTTCGTTGTCAACATTCTGCGCATGCGCAGACAGGGAATTGTGTGAAAAGGGTATGGAAACTGACGTTTTGGGGTCTAGGTGAGCCAACAATGGTCCGATGAAGTCGAGTGAGGTATCAATGTTCTACGCATGCAAAGGGTTTTCCCCGGCCCGGCCGCAGCGCGCGCTGCTTATCCGGCCGAGTGCGCGCGCGCGCAGGGGTTATCCGGAGGTGTGCAAGGGCACTATATCACATCGGGGTATATATTTCATCCAAGTATAGCGGAAAGCGGTTGTCGTGAATAATAACAAGTTCAGCAATGTTTATACAGTTAATTATCCCCAATGTTACATCATACCCAGGCTGGGGGAGCCGCCCTGGGTATGTTTAGTATGTTCATAGTAAAACAAATTGAAATATCAAACACAGTGTTTTATTATTTAACGCACCGTCACATTAGGTACAAGTGTTTACTGAGCTCAAGTCAGCGATCGCATCAGTGCAAGGGTGAAGCATTCAGCCGATGGGGATGGCCGGTCAGCTTGGTAACGGAGAACGTAGCATTGGTGACGCTCTCTACGACCCATTGTGTGTTGGGGCGTTGACGATGTGCCCATCTCAATGGATCCACGGTGTCCAGTTTCTCCAGCATCGTCTCTAGCGACGCCTGGTTAATGATGGTGAACGGCTGGTGAAACACATGGCTGTTATTACTGGCATAATAATACCGTAACTGGTCCGTCTATTTGTGACGTAAGATGTACCCGAAAGCGACATTCAATTTGAAGACCGTAGCTTGGTCATTGAAGATGGCTTCCACGTAGCTGAGTAGACGGGTGAGGTCGGTCAGTGGGAAATTGTAGATATCTGGAATGGGGCGATCACGGTGGAAAACGTGCCGTATCATGGGCCACTGGCGCCGATAGATGTCACTCACTGGATGGACGTCCTGTAACAGATCGCTAGGAACATCCACTGCATCTTCCAGAAAATGTTCGATGTCGTCAGGCGTATAACTGGCAACAGTAATGCTAGGGACCGGCTGGATATCTAGGCTCTTCTGAACTGTGGGTATAGGCGGGCTCTCTGTGATCGCATCACTAGTGGCATTCGTCTCTACGGGCTCATCTTCACTGGGTCTGACCCTCCTGTGTGCCTCTTTAGTGGGAAGTTGTCCCCCAAACCGTAGAGACGGGGTATGAATCAAACGCTGATGCCGTCTTAACTGACTGGGTCGTTTGTCGTCCCAATCGTGACGTTGTTCCGTCGTCCCCTCGTGGAATGAGCCTTCGTGGCGCAGTAAATTATCCTCCCGATTGAATGACCGTGTGCAGGTTGTACAAGTATACCGTGCAGCGTTGTGGGTGGAGGTCTCGTGGCGGCGTAAATTATCTAGACGAGTAAACTGCTTCTGGCAAGTTGTGGAAGTGAACATCAGGCTGGTGAGGTTGCACTGGTGAGGCTCAGGCAAGTAGTTCCTCTCGTCAGATAGGCTCAGGCTGGTCAGGCAGGCTCAGGCTGGTCAGGTCAAGCAGGTGAATGAATGCAGCAATCCCCTAAAAATTCCCACTTTTATACACCTACATAGAAGTGCCCGGATGCGGGCGCGGGCGTCAGCGAAATTCTGGCGGGAACCTCCCCCCCCCCAGACAGGTCAGTACATGCATTCCTATCATGTTCCCAGGTCACACCCCATTCACCCAGACCCTCATACATAGAAAAAACCCATCATGTTCCCAGGTCACGCCCCATTCACCCAGACCCTCATACATAGAAAAACCCCACAGACAGGTCAGTACATGCATTCCTATCATGTTTCCTACCCAGGTCACGCCCGATTCACGCACAATAAAAGGATTGACCTGTAATCTTTGTTGTTGTTGATCTCTTTTTTGGACTAACCAATCAGAATAGTACGTATCACGAACTACACCCGTAGAGCTACATATAGGCGCGCATATGTGACATGGTCTATAATTACAAGCGTCTAGTCCGTCATCCATAATTCAGCCGTCGTCCATTAGAGAATATCCGCGTCCATAATCCAAAGACCTATTCCATATTCCATATAACAGTATCAGCACCAAATTCAAAAAGACAATCATAGTATACATAAACATAGGCTTGTTTCCTGCAAGAGAGAAGCGGTCAACAGTTTTCAATGATGCCGGCAAGACATCATGATGTTCCAAAAATATCAAATCCGTATCGCTGATCAGTATTCTTAATCCATAATTCGTTGTAAAGTCGTCATCTGAAGAATGATGTATCTCAGCCACGTCCCTCTGGATCCCACACCCCCATTCCTACGGTTGCAGAGCCATGACGGACACCCATCCCTATGACTCGCATTTTACAGCATGCGACCGTGGTTAATTCACTCACGGGTTACCAAGCAGTGGTTCGGTCCATGTTTGGAGATGGCGACGAGAGGTGTGCCATCACTCACCACTACTGGACTATGACAGCCATCCTTGATGCTCGGGCTATGGACCACGAGCGCTCACGCCGCAACCAGGGACGGCTGGTTGGCCTAGTAATCGTCTGTGCCCTATTGACCCTGACGCTGTGGCATTGACAGTGGGACCTGACAATAAATACGAGGGTCAGACACAGTGTGCGTCATTCACCGATCGTCATTGGATCAACCATGTCACCGAGGGGCCTGACCATAAATACGAGAGACAGTCAGAGGGTGTGTCATTCACCGTTCGTCATTGGGTGAACCATGTCACCAGTTCTACGAGCCATCCTTCCCCTGACACCCCGGGTGGGGTTACACGTCTATGAAGATAAAGTCACCCTCGTGGAAGACCGTGGAGATGTTTGCTGGTCGCGCGCTGCGACCGTATCGAATACGGTTACGCTACACCGTGACGGCTGGACCAAATTTATACGGGTGTTGAGTGGTGAGCTCGACGGAAACCTCATCCACATAGACAATGCCATCTACGTACACCGTGGACCCTTCTTCCCACGCCTGGGCCGTTACCAAGAACCTACGCGAGGCTTCACCCTAGACCCCGATCTGTGGACAGCCTTCGAGAAAGTGGTGCCTATTGTGGACCAGCTGTTTACACCGGACGAGCGGTCATCAGACGAGTTGGAGTGGGCTCGTGCCCTGAGAGAAGCGGCGGCAGAACTCAATGAACAAATTCCTAGCAATGAAGCGGAGGCAGACGACGATGTCATTGATTACCCGGCTAGACTCAGTCAGCCCAGTGACATGACCACCCGATCGTTTGATCTCACGTCATAAACTTTTCTCTCCCTATTAATACGAGAGACAATCAAATCTTGTACCATTCACGTACTGACCATGACGGAGCATATAACACTGGCGTATCTCAGCTTGAGCCCGAGGTTTTCCTGCACGTTTAAGCAGATGAGGTCGATATCATGGAGGAGGTGGGAGACATCTGCGATGCAGACCCTACACAACCGTGCCCGGCCCACATTCGTCTGTCCCGGGAGGGCTGGACCAAATTCAAACGGGTGTTGTCTGGTGAACTGGACGGCGATCTCATCCACTTGTGTCACGATGTGTACATCCGACGCGGCCCTTTCTTTGCTCAATTGGCTCGGCTAGATGGGGGTACAGTGCATTTTACCCTTCACCCTGATCTATGATCTACATTGGAAGATGCCGTGGCAGATGTGAATCAATTGCTTATCAAGCGGTCATCAGACGAGCTGGACTGGTCATTTACCATGGACACTGTGCTGGCAGAAGCCAACGAAGAAAATCAGAAAGAAACTCCGGCCCAAGATATACCCGTTATAAATATACGATAGAGCCAGGGTCCATCATCATTTGTCACCATGAAGAGCTGGGAGAAGGTGTTGGATAACTTATACTACAGTCTCGACAGTCCGGCTGCCTATAGTGCATTGACGGCTCTCTATCGAGCGGCCAAACTCCAGGGAATACAACGTGTCCAAGTCCGAGATTGGTTAAGAAAACAAGACACCTATACGTTACATCGAGCTGCCCGCCGCCATTTCCTACGGAACCGGGTCATCGTGAGAGGACTAGATGCCTAATGGCAAGCGGAGTTGGTCGATATGAGCGCCTCTGCCAAACACAACAATGGGAATCGGTATATCTTGACGTGCATCGATATCCTGTCGAAGTATGCGTGGGTGGTACCCATCCGGACGAAAATGGGGGCGAATCTCATAGCGGCGTTCAAGGACATCTTCAAGACCGGGCGCAAACCCATGTATTTGCAAACCGACGAAGGCACGGAATTCCTCAACCGTCCGTTTCAACAGTTTCTGAAGCCCAGAAGGTGTTTTCCTTCCATACGTACAACGAGACCAAGGCTTCCGTGATGGAAAGGTTCAACAGGACATTCAAAGGTCGCATGTAAAAATATTTCACCTATAAGAATACAAGACGGTACATCGATTTTCTCCCGAAACTTGTGAGTGGTTACAATCGAGCCTATCACCGGAGTATACAGAGAGCCCCCATTACCGTCACCCAACGAAATGAAGCTCAAGTCCGGCGTGTACCCCAGGCAATCACAGCGAACGCAGAAGGAGGTGTTCAAGGTCGGGAACCCTATACGGATCAGTAAAGTCAAGGACAAGTTCGAGAAAAGTTACTTGCCCAACTGGAGCGATAAGCACTCAGTGATTAAACGGCGCCTACCCCGACAGCAGCGAGTCTATGAACTGGAAGATCTTCAAGAGGAACCGTTGCTAGGGACGTTTTACGAGATGGAATTACAGCCTGTCGTAAAAACAATGCAAGACTACTACACGGTGGAGCAGATTTTGAAAACGGAACGTCGACGTGGCAAACTATTTCATTTCGTCAAATGGCAAGGCTGGCTCAGTTCCTTCAATTCCTGGGTCGCGGCCAACCAGGTGAAACGCCTATAAAGCCAGACACCACTGCCGTCATCTTTCATTCCACGTTCGACCACGGTGCTATGGACAAACGGCAGCTTCATCTGAACACAGCGTCTCCCAAAACGCACAAAGCGCAAGTGGGCTTTGTGGTGATATTGCCAACCCTGCTGAGCTACTTAACCAACTGAGAACTCCAGCCACCAGTCAAACCAGTCTACAGATAGCACCAGTCAACCCCGTATCGAGCCCAGTCATCACCACCACCACACCACGTGTACAAGCCACATCGAGCTCCACACCAAGTATACAGTCCATACCTACACCAAGTACACCCACCACGTCTGAAAACCCACGGGTTTTCATCCCTCACAGTGAAAAGACAACGACGACCGACGTTGTACCCACCACTATCCAGTTTACCGCCTACCCAACCTGGCCGATTTGGAACCGGACACCTTGGTGGTTCTGGATGATCTCATGGCGATGGCGGATGCGCGGGTCACCCAACTCTTTCCCGAAGGCATTCATCATCTACGGCTCAGCATCATCTACATTGTGCAGAATCTGTTCAGTAAAAACAAAGAACATCGGAACATCAGCTTAAATGCCCACTAACTGGTGGTCTCCAAAAACCCGGAGATACCACTCAACTGCTGCATCTGGCGAGACAGATGTATCCCGGCCGCACACCGTTTGCGTTGGAAGCCTTTAAAGATGCCACAACCCCTCTGCACGGGTATATGCTCTTCGACCTCAAGCAAGCCACCCCGACCACCTTCGACTACGGACCGGTATCTTTCCTGGAGAGACCCACCACGTGTACATGCAAAAATAATGTAAACACACCCACAGTGGCTCCCCAAGCTGGAGTGTGTGTGTTGGATGATGGGGATAATAAAAAGAATTAATACCACAGCATGGTTGACCTTTTCTCTGTTCTCTGAGGTAGATAAAAAGAGCAGAGTTGTGGGTTCTAGCATTAGTTGTACATGATGTCTGCGCGAGTACGGAAGCACGGTCTAACGCTCCGTGTATTGAATACGGCCCCACCCGAGTTGGTCCGAACCATCGTACGCGGTGCGGACTCTGACCTTGTACGCTGTCTGTGCGAGATCGGGTACAACCTGTTAAAAGGCAACGTACCACTGGCTCCGGCTCAGAAGACCAAGTTGGCCAAGCATAAGACAGGTCTCCGAACTCTAGTCCAGAAGCGAGTCTCTCAAACACAAAAGAAAAAGGTGTTACAGAAAGGCGGCTTTCTCGGGGCCATCTTAGCACCGTTGGCCGCTTCCGTGTTGGGTCCAGTATTGGGTGGACTCTTCGGCCGACAATGAACCACACGAAAAATATGGTCCTCGTCGAACCACGGCTCCTTCAAAACCTCCAATCGCCCTACCCTGTCTCACCTACGGTGAAGACCATAAACACCCTCGATGAAGAGATGCAACAGATCTTACAGAGACCGGGGTTAATCGACAGTGAGAAAGTACAATGGTACAATGAGACGCTTCAACGCTACATGACGTTCACGGACCAATACAAAACCCTCTTTACCCCAGCACCACCACAACCACCACCACCACGCGACCCACCGCCGACCTCAGCACCGCTCCAGCAGCCGCCATTACCAGGGTTACCACCCACAGCCCCACAGTGGGTGGAAGACGAAGTGCTGAAGAGTGTACCTGCATCGTTCAAGAAACAAGCTGGCCTGGTATTACAACGGATGAAACAGAATGCTAACATGACTTGGAATGATAAAGGTGAACTCCTGGTACAGAATTAGGTGGTCCCTGGTACTCACATGACGGATTTAGTGAATGACCTGATGCGTCAACGCAGGTCGCACACGGATCCTCGAGGATGGGAGGCCTTCGCTCAAGGCTTAAAAGACATGCATGTGCCACAGGAATTGGTGGGGAACCCCCAGCGCTGGGCCTGGATGCAGCGGACCCAGCGATCGCCGAGTGGCCCGCTACCTTCTTGGGAAGCCGAATGGGAACCGGAGTCACCCCCCAAAACACCACCACAACGGGCACCTTCTTTTCACACCTTTAAAAAACCACCCTCGATCAAGGCACCCCACATCTCCAGAGCCGTGACACGTAGCAAGTCACCGCGACGAACTCGATGCCGAACACAACCGCCCAAGGCCTGGAACACCTATCAAAACCAACAGCAGCAGCAGGACAGCTCAGTCGCCAAGTTTTACCTCACCCTACCCAGTAACAGTTCGCTGGATGTGTTTCCTGACAACAGCTTGGCCAAGTTACCGCAACCGTTGCAGTTACCGCAACCGTTGCATTTACCTGGACGATGGGAATGTGGTCTCGTGGATATCCAATACCCTTACTCGTGGTACAACGTGCGAGCCAATGAAGTGTGGTACGAGGTGACCTACAAAGGGAAAAACACCCGACTCACCCTCCCCGAAGGCCAATACGATACCCCCAAGGAGTTCATGCAGGGGCTGACAAGACTGTTGCATTATAAGGCTCTACGGGAGGTCACGAATACTTCAACACCCATCAAATCCTTCCCCTCCAAGAATCACGTGGACTTCGATTACAACGCACACAACGACAAGGCACAGATCCTCCTCACCGCCAACGTGAGTGTCGTACTGAGTCCTATTCTACAGCAAATGCTGGGTCTCGCTCACCCTACCTACACGGGTGCATCTGTGGATCATGGCCAGATCCTGATGGATATGAAGTCGGGTAGGTACGGACTCTACGTCTACTCGGACGTGGTCGACAACCACATCGTGGGCGATATCAACACACCTCTGTTACGGATGGTCCCCATTAAAAAGACGTATGGGGATCAAGTCACCCACAGTTCCACCCACATGCTCTACCTACCCGTACGACAAACCGACATCAACACTATCACGGTGGATATAAGAGATGACACGGGACGACCGGTGGCATTCGAAGGAGGAAAAGTGGTGCTGACACTTCATTTTCGACAAGCACGTGCTCCCCACTTCGTATAATGAAGGTCCCTTACGAGTGCGATGCACGCAGCTATAGGGACTATTATGCCCAACAGGCCGGTGGTGGCCTTCCGGTCTTAAGTGGTGCATGCATGCAACGAGGACATGGGCTGGGTAACATACTCGGGAGTATCGTTAAAACGTTCCTGCCCTTGCTGACGCGTGGAGTGAAAGCGATCGGCAAACAAGCGATACGCAGTGGACTGCAAGTGGCCGGTGATGTCTTGGGGGTACGGCACCCAAAAAAGCCTTGAAACGTCGGGCCCAAGAAGTGGGAGGCATCTTGGTGTCCAAAGCACAACGCACCGTAGGGAATAAAATACCTGCACCACCGAGACCACGCACCAGTCGACGTCCGACCCAGCGACGACGCACATCGAAGACCCAGGATATCTTTTCTTAAACATGTCCTTAATCCACGCAGAGTCCTACCCCTCCACCAACAGTGAATTTGACTTGTGCACCGTCCCACCCACACAGATCAGTGCCGAACAAGGATTATGGGATCGTGGGATCCAGCATCAACGAAACAGGGCCCATCGAGTTCACCATCAGTAATGCGGATACGGCCTATGTGGATTTAGTCCATACATACTTGTATGTGAAAGCCAAGATCGTCAATGGGGATGGCTCCAGAATCATCCAAGCTGCAACGGTGGGCTCGACGAATCTCTGGCTGCGCCCGATGCTCCAACAGGTAGATATTTTTCTCTGTGACAAACTCATCAATGACTCGACCAACACGTACTCCTATCGAGCCTACATCGAGACGCTGTTGTATGGACGAGAGGCTAAAGAATCTCAGCTGACAGCCGCTTTATTCTACCAAGACACAGCCGAGCACATGGACACGGTGGACAATGAAGGATATAACAAACGGAAGGCTTTCACTGCGAACGGCGCCTCGGTGGATCTCATGGTTCGACTGCACGCAGACATTTTCATGCAAGACCGGTACCTCTTGAACAAGATCCCCATCAAAATCCGACTGATACGGGCGCCTCCGACCTTCGCCGTAATGGCCACTAACGTAGAGGGGCATGCAGCTGACTATAAGATTGTCATCCAAGACGCAGTCCTGTATGTCCGAAAAGTGAAACCGAATCCAGCCGTTCAATTGGGACACCTCAAAGCCTTGGAAACAAAACCAGCCCAGTACCCTATCCGACGTGTACAAACCAAAGCGTTCTCTGTGCCTGCTGGAAATATGAACGCGAACAAAGAAAACCAGTTCCTGGGAGAACTATCCAAGCGATTGATCCTGGCCTGTGTGGAAAATACCAGTTTCAGCGGAGCCTACCCAGAGAATCCGTTTGACTTTCAACATTTCGGCATCAATTTTGTGGCCCTGCATGTGGACGGACAACAGGTCCCAGCCGCGGCCTTAACACCGAACTTTGGGCGCAGGAATTTCATTCGAGTCTATCAGAGCCTGTTTACAGCCACCGGTCAAATCAACCAGAACGAAGGGAATATGATCAGTCGTGAGGACTACGCGAACGGATGCACGTTGATCTGACCCCCACCTTAGAGAACGACCATCAGCTGGCCCTGGCCAAGCAAGGCAATTTACGGTTGGAAATCCACTTTGCACGAGCCCTCGGGACCACCGTCAATGTGATCTGCTACACCGAGTTTCACAACATCATTCAAGTTGACAAGGCGCGCAACGTGCTGTGTGACTTTGCCGCCTAACATGGATACAGACCAGATAACCACCGTGCTGGAGAATGACCCAGGGACACGTATGGTCTTTTGGGTTCGCCCGAGATGTGTTCCCATTAGACCGTATGTATCCTGCTGCTTACGTTCTCAACATGGACCCGATGGATCGGCCCGGTGAACATTGGGTAGCCGTGTATTTGACAGAACAGCAGGGCGAATACTTTGACCCGTACGGCCTGTCACCCCTCCATCCCGATTTAACAGACTTCATGGATCAAGGAACAGAGACGTGGTGTTGGAACAGTCAAACGTTGCAAAGCCTGACCAGTATCGTGTGCGGACAATATTGCTTGTTTTACCTGTACCATCGATGCCAGGGCAGAACCTTATCTGCCATCGTACAGATGTTTGACGAGTACCCCAAGGCCGAGGACCGAGATGTACTCGTATATGACTGGGCCGCCCATCATTTCAATGTACAAGCCCCGTTCTGGGCTTAAGTTCTTTCAATGTACAAGCGCCCTGTTCTGGGCTTAAGTTCTTTCACGAAAAGCCCCCTGTTCTGGGCTTCAGTTTTCACGTGGTTGTTCTCACGTTGTTGTTGTTACTGAATAAGAAACAAAATGAGATCTCACTAAAAAGCCCTGTCTTGTGTGTTTTCTATATGAGCATAATGCATGAAGGCTATAACAGACATGTGGGGATTCGGTGAAACTGGCTTTGAACACCGTATTAGCCAATCAGTGGCCTAGGATGGGGCCAAATGTAACCCATCAATGTCCAGAAAACATTACCCGGATGTACAAGAACCCGGATGTGGGAGCGGACGTAGGCGAAAGCATTCTAGTACCCGGATGTGCAGACGTGAGCGAAATTCTAGTTCCCGTCCATTGGTTCTTTTATCGATCGCTCATTGTCTCTTTTCTCGACCGCTGATTGGTCGATATGGAACTGCCCATCCTTACCAGGTTAATTTACAATCCCCTTTTTGTGTACAGGCTCTGTATATCGATGCCGCAACATTGTTGCCGAACATTGCCGAAAGGGAGACCTTTGACCTTTTGACCAGGATGTGGCCTTTGACCTTTTGATCCGAAATTCACCCGCGCACCTCCGGTGATGCCGCGCGCGCGAGCACTCGGACGGATAACCCGCGCGCGCGCGCGTGCGTCCGGATAACTGGCGCGCGCTGCGGCCGGGCCGTGCCAGGGAAAACCCTTTGCATGCGCAGAACGTCGAACACGAACGACACACTAGCCCATGCGGATGTTCCTTCACGAATGCTTCACATTGATACCTCACTCGACTCCATCGGACCATTAGTGGCTCACCTAGACCCCAAAACGTCTATTTCCATACCCTTTTCTCACAATTCCCTGTCTGCGCATGCGCAGAATGTTGACAACGAACGACACACTAGGCCAGATGGATGATCCCTCACGAATGCTTCACACTGATACCTCATACTACTCCATCGGCCCATTAGCGGCCCACCTAGACTCCAGTACGTCTATTTCCATACACTTTCTCTACTGCGCATGCGCAGAATGACGTCAATTCAACGTCACATCCAGTCCGTTGGATACTCCCTCACGTATGCTTGACATTAATACCTCACTGGATCCAATCGGCCCACTAGTGGCCCACCTAAACCCCAAAACGTCTATTTTCGTACCCTTTTCCCACAATTCCCTGTCTGCGCATGCGCAGAATGTTGAAAACGAACGATACACTAGCCCAGGTGGATGCTTCCTCACGACTGCTTCACATTGATACCTCACTAGACTCCATCGGACCATTAGTGGCCCACTTCGACCCAAAAACGTCTATTCCATACCCTTTCTCTACTGCGCATTCGCAGAATGACGTCAGTTCCACGTCACACCCAGCCCGTTGGATACTACATTGATACCTCACTCGACCCAATCGGTCCATTTAGTCCGGGGACCTGTGTAGCCAAATAGGGGTCCCGTGCGAAATGCTTGTTAAAAGTAGGCAACATTGATATTATTATTCCTCCATATGTGCACAAAGAGAAAAACCATGTTGCCATTTTTTCTGGTAAATTTTAATGGGGGAAATCCAAGATGGCCGCCAAGATGGCCGCCGTGGCAATAAATCTGCATATTTTCACTTGTGAGTGCATCGTAATATCAACTAAAGGGTCGAAACAAACATTTTTGTGGCCTAGAAAGTTGTTTCAACACGTTGTCATTGTTTTTCTGGAAACTTCCAATGGGGAAAATCCAAAACGGCCGCCAAGATGGCCGCCACAGCTATCAATAATGCATATTGCCACTTGTTAATGCATTGTAACATAGACTGTAGAGTCAAAACAAAGATTGGCACAGAAAGTCAGACAGATTCAATGGAGAGTTCCATGTAGGGCTGTATCCAACGCGGTGCTTTGACGGTATTACTTGCATTTGAAATTGCTACAACATCGAATTATACAGCCACTCTCAGTTTGGAACGCGTTATGGTTGAGTCAATGAACATTCATACGCTGAGTTCTCCGCTTTCATCATCAGATGTGTTTTCGTCCCAAAGGCCATCCAATCTGTCCAAGGCAGTGTTGGAACATGCATCCTCTTCTGCACCACACACACACAATTCTGTACAGGGGAGTTGGTGAGACCAACAGGAGCAGCGTGATATGCAGTTTGATTTCCTGCAGCTGCACTTGACCAGCTGAACCATCCCTTCTGGCGCTGGTGGCAGCACAGAAGCTTTGGCGACAAAGTTATCTTCCTCCTTGATCCATCCGAAGTCTGTTGGTGATGGTAACGATGGGCATGCTGTGTCATCCTGTCCCCAAATCATCGACTGATAGTGCGCCCTCAGGATGGCCTGATGTAACGCAGCCATGGTGGGTGGAAGTTTTTGTCCCTCAGATTGATCTTTTTTGAACATTTGCCAGCGCAGTGAACCGACATTGGTCAGTTCAGTCCCAGGTTTATACAAATTGCAGACAAACTTTTCTAGGCCAGAGACCATCTCATCTATAGGTGCATCAGTTGATCCTAAAAGCTTGAAAGACGAGATGACATCATGTGTGGCTATGGTGAAAGCTTTCCAGCAAGTAGGTTTTCCCTTGCCTGCAAATTTCTCTGTCTGATCAGCACCTGTCAACGCATGGAATCCTGGCAGAGCGGCAGCCTTGTCAACTCCAAGAGCTGTATATATTGGCTCCAGTGGGATTTCTCTCTGCTTAGATCCAGTTCCTGTGTAAAACGATGTCCGCTTGCACAGCTTGGGATAACGCCGCAAAGCCAGAACCAAAACATCTGTGTCTGGAGAATATATATGCAACTCTGTTGCACCGTTTCTTGTGGCATCAATGCCATGTAGAATAATCTTTGTGTCTGCTTCTTCCTGGGTACTTTGCAGGTGGCTAGCATCTCTGGCATTTGAGAAAACATTCGTTCTTGAGGAGACGATAAATGTTTTGTCCTTACCCTGGAAGTGGTCCAAGCATTTAGCTGCCAGGTAGACGGTGAGTTCGTCCTTCGTTTTCGTGCTGGCGAGGAATTGCTTTGCAGATACTTTTGTTATTGATGTCGTATCTGTAACGTGATACGCAATGGGATTCGCCCCACCAACACTTCTTTCTCTTGTGGCGCTCTTCAGGCAATCTGAGAGATCGTAGCGGTCAAATATCAGATGACCTTCATTATACTCGCACAGCACACAGTCTATAGACCTCACAAACTCATCTGCTAGTTGCAAGCAGGTCTGCACTCCCTTGGGCTTTCCAAGACGTTGGACATATGCCATTCCCTCCAAGATGGCAACTTTTCGTTTCGGAATGGTGCTGTCAACAGAAACAGCAGTTTGCTTTGTCTGTCGTGACAGGCTCTCAAGTATGCCCATAAGTTTGCTCTTGTCAGTGCAAGGCATCAAAGATCCATCAGGGGTGAATAGTGCACGTGGTAATGAGGTAAACTCGTAGCGTCCGATGGCATCCATCAGATCAACTTCTGGACGTGATCGGGCAACGATGAGAAGTCTTGGATGGAATGGCATATGTCCAACGTCTTGGGAAGCCCAAGGGAGTGCAGACCTGCTTGCAACTAGCAGATGAGTTTGTGAGGTCTATAGACTGTGTGCTGTGCGAGTATGATGAAGGTCATCTGATATTTGACCGCTACGATCTCTCAGATTGCCTGAAGAGCGCCACAAGAGAAAGAAATGTTTGGTGGGGCGAATCCCATTGCGTATCACGTTACAGATACGACATCAATAACAAAAGTATCTGCAAAGCAATTCCTCGCCAGCACGAAAACGAAGGACGAACTCACCGTCTACCTGGCAGCTAAATGCTTGGACCACTTCCAGGGTAAGGACAAAACATTTATCGTCTCCTCAAGAACGAATGTTTTCTCAAATGCCAGAGATGCTAGCCACCTGCAGAGTACCCAGGAAGAAGCAGACACAAAGATTATTCTACATGGCATTGATGCCACAAGAAACGGTGCAACAGAGTTGCATATATATTCTCCAGACACAGATGTTTTGGTTCTGGCTTTGCGGCGTTATCCCAAGCTGTGCAAGCGGACATCGTTTTACACAGGAACTGGACCTAAGCAGAGAGAAATCCCACTGGAGCCAATATATACAGCTCTTGGAGTTGACAAGGCTGCCGCTCTGCCAGGATTCCATGCGTTGACAGGTGCTGATCAGACAGAGAAATTTGCAGGCAAGGGAAAACCTACTTGCTGGAAAGCTTTCACCATAGCCACACATGATGTCATCTCGTCTTTCAAGCTTTTAGGATCAACTGATGCACCTATAGATGAGATGGTCTCTGGCCTAGAAAAGTTTGTCTGCAATTTGTATAAACCTGGGACTGAACTGACCAATGTCGGTTCACTGCGCTGGCAAATGTTCAAAAAAGATCAATCTGAGGGACAAAAACTTTCACCCACCATGGCTGCGTTACATCAGGCCATCCTGAGGGCGCACTATCAGTCGATGATTTGGGGACAGGATGACACAGCATGCCCATCGTTACCATCACCAACAGACTTCGGATCAACTTGTCATGGCACATTGCCACACCCAGTAGTTCACAGCTGCAGTCCATCACGCTGCAGGAAATCAAACTGCATATCACGCTACTCCTGTTGGTCTCACCAACTCCCCTGTACAGAATTGTGTGTGTGTGGTGCAGAAGAGGAGGCATGTTCCAACACTGCCTTGGACAGATTGGATGGCCTTTGGGACGAAGACACATCTGATGATGAAAGCGGAGAACTCAGCGTATGAATGTTCATTGACTCAACCATAACGCGTTCCAAACTGAGAGTGGCTGTATAATTCGATGTTGTATCAGTGTCAAATGCAAGTAATACCGTCAAAGCACCGCGTTGGATACAGTCCTACATGGAACTCTCCATTGAATCTGTCTGACTTTCTGCGCCAATCTTTGTTTTGACTCTACAGTCTATGTTACAATGCATTAACAAGTGGCAATATGCATTATTGATAGCTGTGGCGGCCATCTTGGCGGCCATTTTGTATTTTCCCCATTGGAAGTTTCCAGAAAAACAATGACAACGTGTTGAAACAACTTTCTAGGCCACAAAAATGTTTGTTTCGACCCTTTAGTTGATATTACGATGCACTTACAAGTGAAAATATGCACATTTATAGCCACGGCGGCCATCTTGGATTTCCCCCATTAAAAGTTTTCAGAAAAAATGGCAACATGGTTTTTCTCATTTAGCACATATTGAGGAAAAATAAAATTAATGTTGCCCACTTTTAACATGCAATTCACACGAGACTACACAGGCCCCCGGACTACCAGACCTACCTGAAATTTTCAAAAAATATTCACCGCTTAGCCTCGAGACGAAGAAAACAAGATCCCACAACCTATACAGCAAATGACCAGGAGCGACAGACCTACCTGAACTTTTCATAAAATTTCACCGCTTAGCCTCGAGATCCCCACCATCGTGTTCTACAGCTCGAGACGAAGAAAACAAGATCCCACAACCCATACCGCAAATGTCCATGAGTGAGTTGCCCAGTATGGACCTATCCACTGCGCCAGTATGAACCTGTCCAGATCTACCGGAACTTTTCAATAAATTTCAACGCTTAGCCTCGAGACCCCTCCCATCGTGTTCTACAGTTCGAGACGAAGAAAAAGATGTCACACCCCATAGTAAAATCCACAAGAAAAAAAATAAAAAATCCCATACAAGCATTCCCCATATAGGTTAATATTGCAAGTATTATATGTAGGGAGAGATCACTCTTGCTAGGCCGTCACCGGAAGTGACCCGGATGTCACGTAACCGGAAGTGACGTCATCTGTGACGTCATCCGTATCGTCATCACCACGTGATCCTCACGTGACTCCTTAGCCACATTTTTGATAAGGAAATTACGCTTTATATACTACTGAACTACTAGCATAGCCTAACAACTTACGCCCATTTTGAATCTATTTGCATATCCCCAAGATGAAAATACGATGTTCAAATTCAATATGGCAGCTGTCTAGGGTTATCTGAATCTCCTGCTTTTCCATGTTGCTCGAGTATATCAAGGCATTATTATCAGTTGATTGTGCAAATTTAGCAAAACCGAAGGATCTCGCATCATAGCCAGATACCTTTTGCCCATTTTGAATCTGTTTGCTTAGTCGTCAGATTAAAATGATGGTTAAATTCAAAATGGCGACCCTAAGGAGTCATCCAGAAGTTCTTCTTTTTTCATGTTACTGTTAGCATATTTTTATTCTAGGTACAAACTTGTTTGAATTGAGCAAAATAACGCCATATAGTTTATTATATTATACCCATTTTTGAGAATGCAATCTGAGACTCATATTCTTATTTTGCTCTTATAATTCAAGGCATTGTGATTACATGGAGCTGAAAGTAGCAATTTCTCAAAGCCAAAGCCCCTTCACAAAACAGATCGATCTGACTATTTATGGGCCTAGTTTGGCTCTATTCGTACAATCATCAGCTAGAAAAATAATCTTCGACAGACAGTGTAATGGTAACATAATGGTTATTATGGCTACCTTAAACCCTACACTATACATACAACTAATTCGTCCTGTCTTCCCAGTCGTAACAATTAGTATTGTGGATATTAATTTATAACCGATTTGTACCCATTTTTGACCTCATTTACCAAAAAGTTACCCGAAAATGATCTTAATTTGAATATTCTATAACACTTGTGTCAATAACATCGAGCTAACCAGTGCAATAATTACAAGATTTACCACGGTTATGTGAAACGTACATGTGTCAAGTGCAGGTGTTCATTAGGAGATTCCATTTCACAAGTCGGATGAGGAAAGGGACGTCTGCTTTCATACAAGTAACAATCGAATAAAACAAACAAATGAATTACAAGATGAAATTTCCATCTCAAGTTTAACTGTTGTTTCCTTCGGGAAATTGATTAACAAAGCGACAAAAATAAACATATATCCACGTAATTTTCCAACACATGCCTCAGCTGACAAAATCACTCCCCATTTGAGAGATCACATAAACTCGTCCACTGACATTGGCGCAATGCCAACCAACATCAGTAGACGAGTTTTTTCAAAAAAGGTTGTCAAAGTTTAAATATGTTTTCAACCCTTTCATTGTAATCTTTGTTGATAATCAATTTGAGTAGTGCAATAAAACGCCCGCGCCCTAAAATTTATAAACTTTCGCACACTAACCGTGCGTAAAATAACGATTTTGCACGCTTATGAAAACATTATGAAAAGTGTTATTCATCTATGACCAATGTAAACCTTACACTATATACTATTAATTCGGTTTGGACACTCATTCGTAACACTTAGTACAGTGAATATTAATTTATAACCCATTTTCATTAATTTTGACCTCATTTGACCCAAAAGTGACCCTAAAATGACCTTAATTCTAATAATTAACGTGTTATCGATGACTACATCCAACCCTGCACTACAATCAACTGATTCAACTTGAATACCCAATCGTAACAATTAGTACTGTATATATGACCGATTTTCACAAATTTTTGACCACATTTGACCCAAAATTGACCCTAACATGACCTTAATTCTTATAATAAAAGTGTTATCTATGGCTACCTTATATTCTAGACCACTTACAAATAATTCAGCTTAGATACTCATTGGTAACAAAGAATACGGAGGATGTTAATTTATAACCGATATTTACCCATTTTTTGACCTTATTTGACCACAAGAGTGACCCCGAAATGACCTTAATTGGCCAAAATCAGGATGGTATCCTCTCCTACCATGATCCTACCACTCAAAGAACTAATTTAGCATGGGTACCGATTTGTAACAAAAAATGCCGTCGAAATGCTTTAAAAGCGTTCTCGAGGTCCTTGGCTGGCTTGGCCGACTACAGAATAACTGTGTTACTTCGTCAGCGAATTTCCTCTTGTCAGCGTAACTCCAGTGATGGACCATAGACAACTGTTTCGAACAGCGTAACCGCGTAACTTCGGCGATGAACGTGTTATTTTTGCTCGGCCTAATTTAATCAGGCCCTATCTCTTTTTCTCAGCGTAAAGCTACGTACATGTACACATGTATACGATTATCCGACCACGACAATGCGGCAACGACAATACGGCAATGGCAACGACAACGGTAATGCGTTTTTGGTGTACACATGCCTACGGCTATAAGTATAAAAGCGGATGCGACACGAGAACATTTCTTACCGCAATGGACGACGGACTTAAAAAGCGCGTGTGTTGCTGCTGTGACGTCATAAAACCGCACGACTTATGTCCGACAACGGCAAAAAATCGATCCAGAACCGATTCCAATAATAGACGGATAATCGTATCGCATTGCCGGATAGCCTTATAGCACTGTCGTAATCGTTACGCATTCATGTGTACGGACCAATTCATTTTCCTATGATCGATTTTTTTGCCGTTGCCGTATTGTCGTTGCCGCATTGTCGTTATCGGATAATCGTATACATGTGTACGTAGCTTAACTCCAGCTATAAACCTATCTTTTCCTGAGAGGGTAACTGCATAACATAGCGAATTTCCTTTTTTCTCAGCGTGACTGCGTAACATTTTCAGACCCCTTTCTCTTTTTCTCAGCGTAACTCCAGCTATAGACCTATCTTTTGGGCAGCGTAACTGCGTAAGTTCGGTGATGGACCATGTATTTTTGGTCAGCGTAACTGCGTAACTTCCCTTTTCTAAGCGTAACTGGGTAACTTAATCAGACCCTTTCTCTCTTTCTCTTTTTGTGACAGCGTAACTGTGTAACTCCGGTTATAGACCTCTCTTTTCCTGGAAGCGTAACTGCGTAACTTCGGCAAATTTCCCTTTTTCTCAGAGTAAATGCGAACTCCATCTATTTACCTCTTTTTCAGGCAGCATACTGCCGGTGATGGACCATATCTTTTTTGGTCGGCGTAACTGCGTTCCTTCTGCGAATTTTCCTTTTTCTCAGCGTAACTCCGTCACAACCTTTCTCTTTTTCTCAGCGTAACAGCGTAACTCCACCTATAGACCTATCTTTGGGACAGCCTAACTGCGTATCTTCTGCAATGGACCATTAACTTTTGCTCAGCGCAACTGCTAACTTCGCCAGAGCCTTCTCTTTAGCTTAGCGCAACTGCGTAACTCCAGCTATAGCCCTCTCTATTTCTGACAGCGTAGCTTCAGTGAATTTCCCCTTTTCTCAGCGTAACTGTATCCATCTATGTACCTCTCTTTCGAACAGCATAACTGCGTCACTCCGGCGTTCAGACGTCAGAGTTCGTCAGACGCTTTCTTTTCTCTCAGCGCGTAACTGCGTAACTCCAGCTGTAGCCCTTTTTTTGTTGACAGCTAAACTGCGTAACCATTTATTTTTGCTCAGCGTAACTGCGTAACTTCGGCGAATTTCCCCTTTTGTAAGCGTAACTGGGTAACTCCATCAGACCCTTTCTCTCTTTCTCTCATCTATAGACCGCTCTTTCGGGCAGCATACTGCCGGTGATGGACCATTTATTTTTGGTCCGCGTAACTGCGTTATTTCTGCCAATTTCCCTTTTTCTCAGCGTAACAGCGTAACTCCAGCTATAGACCTCTCTTTCGGACAGCGTAACTGCGTAACTTTTACGATGGACCATTTATTTTTACTCAGCGTAACTGCGTAACTTCGTCAGACCCTTTCTCTTTTGCTTAATTAGCGTAACTGCGTAACTCGGTCTATCGACCTCTCTTTTCCTGAGAGCGTAACTTCGGTGAGTTTCCCCTTTACTCAGCGTAACTTCATCCAGCTATATACCTCTCTTTCGAACAGCATAACTGCGTCACTCCGGTGATGGGCCATTTATTTTTTCTCATTGTAACTGCGTAAGTTCGTCAGACGCTTTCTTTTTCTCTCAACGTCACTGCAGCTTTTGCCCTTTTTTGAAAGCTTAGCTGCGTATCGATTTATTTTTGCTCAGCCTAATTGCGTAACTTGTCAGACCCTTTCTCTTTTGCTTAGAGTAACTCCGCCTGTAGACCTCCTTTCATGAGAGAGTAACTTGGTCAGACCGTTTCTTTTTTGCCCAGCGTAACTGCATATAACTCTCTTTTCCCGAGAACGTAACTTTGTCAGAGACTTCCCTCTTTTTCAGCGTAACTTCATGTCACAACATTCACTTCAAAATGAACCGATACATTTCAAACCGGGGAAAGTAGAAGCTTTATTTGTGCATGATATCTCTATCTTGCGGGAGGCGGCAGCATACAATTATGCAAAATACAGAAGGAAAGAGGCCGATACTGTACATGGGAATAAGGGTTACAAATATGGCAGTGGGACCTGCGAAGTAGGTGTGTACTTTTACCTGAGACTGACCATTTCCATTAGGTCAAAAATTGAGTCAGAAAGTAGGTCACATTGACCTTGACCCAATTAAGTCAGGTCACACTTTTAACGTTTTCGCATTTTGACCGCACTATTCAGAGCCCCTGGGAATGGTAACTCAGTGTCCTTTTCCAAGTGGCTCTTGGTTTTCATAATGGCTCGGTGCGTGGGATCGCACTTCATTTTCTTATCAATAGGTCAACATCAACACCCGAGTCTTATTGTGAACAACAATACCTTTAATAGGACAACATACACAACATCACATTTGGCCAATGTATGGTTCACATTTCCACAAAGAAACGTCATGCATGTGCGTCCGATAATGTCCTTTTACTATTAGTTCTCGAGAGCGCATGCCATTATCACTGGACCTACGACACAAACGGCCCTGTGAACGTCCGTTCAGTCTCACATGCCAGTAGGCACTAATATGGCTTATTTTTATTACCTCCGTCGATCAGACGGAGGTCCAGGAATGTAACGTGAAATCTCCCGCCATAAAATTGTCATATGGGGAACCCACGACTCATGTGATTTCTAATACGGTTTGCCATGGTTCCCGACGAAATTTTGAGGGACTTTTCTGGACACTTTTGAAATAATTGAGAACCCTAATTGCAATGCATTTCAATGGGCCTTGCTTCTGTAGTCGAGTTCCACCTCCCATCATGCTTCACGAGTCACGGGAGTCAGGTTGGTCGCTTCCAGCGGGAGATTCAACATGGCGGCTCTACGTGTTGTAGAGATAGACGATGCGAATTTTTGCCGTTTTCTGGTAAGCTTATTGCCGCCATTTTATGCCATTACCACACAACGATTTCTAGTACACCACAAGTCATTTCTATATATCGCAAAGTATTTGTCGGCTGATGACTTATGTCGAAGCCAACCAAATTGTCCAAGTTGTTGTTGCTGTGGAAGTCCAGCACAATCGACGATGCCCTGATTTTACTGATACTTTTTTTCTTTTAGTTGATGATATCCACCAGAAAAAAATTATTCTAAATTTTGCTGATAAATTCTATTTCCTTGGGGGAGGTGGGGGGGGGGGCGGTTTTGGGATATTTATTTTGGCATGAATTTCTTGTGCATTTATAAAATATTTACCAGCATTATTGTAATGCAGCATCAAATCACAGTTTCTTGTTTGTCCAACCACATGTGTCTCTCTCCCAATTCCCATTTCAACGGTTCATCTCCCTGCAGCCTTCATGTCAATTAACATTTCAATACACTGAATTAAAAATTATTCTTGAATCTTTCAAATTACCTTGAGGAAAGGATACCATTCTCAGCTTTGCAAGTCCATCTAAAATGAACGCGTGAAAAGTTCAAATAATAGTTTGATTTTGCAGAAGTTCCAAATTGATCTGCCTGCATGCAGAGATTCATATAAGTCGTATAAAAAACTCAATTTTAAGCTGTGTTTATTCAATTTTTATTATTTTTGAAGGAGAATATTCAATATTTTTGCGAAAATTGAGTTTCCTCCCGTGTTTGGAGACGGGTGTCTGTGTAACAACATCATATTTTAGTCGAAATTGGACTAGAAAAGCTGACCGGTGGTGTATTTAAACGGGATTTCCAGGAACATTCGGGGGAACTCATGTAGACGTTTTCAAATGGGACCCCCAAACCACAAAGTCTTCACTTCAACTTCGAGCCACCTTTAACCGCATTGTTCTTCACTTTGTGGAGTAGTAGTACTCCAAAATTCTTCAAAAACAACTTTCCGACCAACGTTGTCGAGTCGTACAGAGCGCCTAAACAACAGCGACCTCTATCGTGTGCAGTGACGTCACCAGGCAAACTCGTACCTGCTATCACGCGTACAAAGGGTGACAAATCGTGGGTAACAAAATAATGTATCAAACAGTATTACACAAAAGATTTACAATCAAGTTAATG
>JAVTVY010008411.1:0-46227 GCA_036873755.1 Hanleya hanleyi
TCGTCACTGGAATAGACTTTCGATTCCGAATCCTCGTGGGATCCGATAGAACCGCTCGACGTTCTCGTCGTGATCTCTGTTGGACGTACGGGAGGAAACAGCGGAAACGGCCCAACTATACAGTCGGAGTCATCACTAGAGTAGGATTCCGGTTCCAAATCCGCGTGAGATCCAAGGGAAGTGCTTGATGTTCTTGTCAACACATCTTTTGGACGTTCTGGAGCGAACAACGGGAAAGGTACAACTATGCAATCCGAATCCTCACTAAAATCCGCTGAAGATTCCAAATTCACCTGGGATTGCATTACAGAAGAGTTCTTGCTCCATCCGATGGAACTTCTTTCTGACAACAGTTCTTTGCTACCTTTGTCTCTGGATGGCACAGGGGCAAATATTGGAAATGGTCCCACGATGCAATCCGATTCCTCCTCCGACCGATTTATAGAAATTGTTGACTGAGACAGAAATCTCTGTTTCGGTGAGCTGGACGAAAGAGGACGATAGGAAACATTGGAGTTTGGCGATGAATGACGACTAAAACTGCTGATCACCGATGACTGAGGTGTTAGCTGTTTGGTTGATCTTGATGCCAGAGTGGAAGCTGAAATAATGGAATCTGGCGTCATGCTGCGGGTAGACATGACGGAATCCGGTATTGAATTATTGACCGATCGTGTAGACAGAGAACGAGTTGAAATAATGGAATCTGGCGTCTGACTGTGGCTTGACTTTCTGGAATTGTAGGACTGAGGGGATGATTGTACGGCTGATCGTGTAGAAAGAGAACGAGATGAAATGATTGAATCTGGCGTCCGACTGCGGCTAGACTTTCCGAGATCCGATAAATGAGAGAATGATTCATCGGTATATCTTATAGACAGAGAACGGTCTGAAATAATGGAATCAGGAGTCTGACTGCGGCTTGACTTTCTGTAGTCGAACAGTGATCGCGGAGATGTTGACCTACCGGACAGAGTCTTCTCTGAACTAATTGATTCTGGAAAGATAAAAGACATCAAATACGTTCGTTATCTTTATGTTAACAAGTATTACAACTGATATCATATAGGCAAACATTAGTTGATATAACTATGATGACTGGGGAACATTTATTTAGTGCCATTTGTATTAATTATAAGAATCTGTTATCAGTCTCAAAGATAATTGATCGCTTTCATTATAATAATCGTAATAAGTTGTTTTGCTTCAGCTAATTGGCAATCTACCTTCATCAGAAGAACAATCTGTTCTTTCGTCAATTTCCTGTAGATCGTCGGCCTTTAACTCCCCTGAAACATGAGGGTTGGTTACTTCAGTAACGGTGTTTTTGTTGGGTTTCACCTCGTCATCCATCCTCGGCAGCGGGCGTTGATCAGTGAATTTGGCTTCGGTGATAGCCACCTTTCTCAGTATTCTGCGATGGCGAGGAGAGTCGACGAGGTTATCAACAGCAGACGTAGATTTGGATTTTTCACCAACAGACGGATGACGGTGTGATTGAACTGGTCCACAATTCATGGCTCCTTTCTTTTCCTCTCGTGTGGATGCAGTTATCTGTACATCTGCTGATCTAGGGTCCCCTCTCACGGGACTGCACCTCATCGCCTGGTTCACAAAGCAGTCCACAGTCTCAGTCGGGAGTGCCTCTTTCACCAGAATTACGGAATCGACACCTTGGACTCCTGAGTTATTGTCCACTTTTGCCACGGTATTTTTCTTGGCAGCCTGAGACATTACATCTCTGCGTTCTTCTATCGGCACTAACTCTGCTGGTGTAGGCACTTTCATTGCGAGTGGCATTTTTCCCATGATCATATGGCCGTCATTCTCCCCTCTATCACTAGCATAGTCAGCTGAAAAAAGAAATAGGGAACATTATTAGGTATTCCCGCCAACTTGTGTGCATACTTTAATTTCATCGGCATAAGTGAAACATTCTTGCAAACTGAGTTTCTTGGGACAAAACTTCATTGTTTATTGTGTGTTCCTGTATGAAAGCACATGGTGGCATTTATATCCGTTTAAACCTATCCGTATATAACATTGTCGGATGATGAAGATTATAGTCAAGTACTGTCTACATATACCCATCCCTTCATTTTAAGACGAAGTCTGATGGGTTGTACAGAGAACAATTTGCAGAAGGTATACTGCCCCTAACGTGTAAAATCTACCTGATTGCCCCTCTAGATCCATGATTTGCTCTGTAGTCGCACAGTCTGACATGGTATCAATACTCTTCAGCCTGAAATGTAAAAGACAACACATTTGAGTGATAGCTTACACGCCGATGATTATGTACATCTTGAATACATTACGGCCCGAAATATTACGGAAAATGGAAGATCTGTTATCTTTTTCCATCATAGAATTCTACGGTTACACACTTATATATTATTAGGAAGAACATTCGACCAGTATAAAACTTATATTCGCGTGCCTAAATACAATATACGAATGCTTACCTGTCGAATTATCCGGAGAACAACTACCGTTGATTGCTGAAACAGAATAAAACGTACAAACTGAATTCACATGTGAATGCTTAGTACACGAAAACGTTGACTGGCGTAACTATAGACCATGACGTTTGTGACGTCAGCTCATACGCCCTTCTCGCGATGTCTCGTTCACGAACGTCAGCGTGACGTTATCTCGTTCTCACCGGATCGCCAGGCCATTATAAAGTGGAAGATCAAATATAGTACAATTAATATAATCCCGGTAGTTTATGACTTATGTATTTGCTCATGTCTTTAGTTTAAAAGACGGCTTTTATTCAGGAAAACAAAAAGGTAAAGAAATATTAGCGGCCAAACAGTCGTAATAAAGTTGATTATTTTCATTGATCATCACTACTAGGACCATTGATATTTATTTACCGTTTTGCTTTGCTGAATGAAAGCAGTCTTTTAAAATAGATTTGAACAAATACTGAAGTTATAAACTACCTGGATTACAATAATTGTATTATATTTTATCTTCCACTTACTAATTTTCAAATCACTGGGCTGAGAGAGAGAAAGAAAGGAAACATTATTCTAAGAATTCACATAGACCAACGAACCATGTTCATGAATTACACCTTCTATTTCTCTTCTGTCGCCCTCTTATTATTAGCATGGACCACAGTTCCGATTCCGTAAAGACAAGTTGCTATCACTGATCAGCAGGCAAAATACCAGTAACTCGTGTGCATTCTCCAAGCCTCGATCCGTTTCCCACTTTCTTACAAACAGCTCCATATGTAGATATAGCGGAAATGATCCGTCGTAGGTGACCGTGTGCGAAAGCTAGCTAAAGAAGTATTAGCATGTAAGCATGGCCTAGATGTAGCTGGATCGTGATTTGTTAATAAGTGGAGACCGTCCTGCTGGTTGGAAAACAGGTTATAAATTCGTAATTGTTACTTGAAATAACTCTAGTATCTATTTTCAACGTTCTGTTATTTCTTTCAGCCCTTTTTCGGATGCCCATTCGGTGTGGACTTGTTTAAAGATTTTTTCATTACAATATTTACTGGTCAACAAATATGATTCCATACCGTGCAGACGATAAAAAAAAAGTCGGAGTTTACTTAGGGTATGGATTTACTGCTGGTATGAAATCAGTAAAGTTGCTTCTCATAGTTGTGATATGAGTATTTAACCCGTCTGGAGATAGCGGGGATATTATAGTACATGGTAAGTTGGAAGAAAATTTGTCCATATTCGTGCTTGCCAACACAATTGTATATCTTTTTACATCATGTTCGCGTATATCAATCGACGCAAAATCAACGACTCGGTGTTTTTTTTATATTTCGGGAGACGTGGGACTATTTCGAGGAGGTCCTGCAGGGGTAGAGGATGCGTGCGTTCCGAACATCAGTTGTTAAACATGTCTCAATACTTTCGGCCCGAAATAGCTGTCCGAATTTCCGAAGAGATTGCATTTGGCAGTTATATTTCAAGCCTTCTGCGCATGATTCTGCTGAGAGATGGCACTAGACATTTTGGTTATAAAATGTCTCAAATATATATTTATATATTTTTAGAGCGCGAATGCGTGCACTGGTGACGGTCGTCTTCTCTTCGAGCTCCGTATTTTTCACGGGGCGATGTAGACCCGTAGGGACTAATGGTCCTGTCTTATAGTCAGAAAAAAATTTAGCACCGGCTCTGTGTCTTGCTAACACAGCAAAAGATAGAGTTCTTACACGACAAGAAAGAGGTCTGAAACTTCCTTCTTTAGAGTGTTCAGGTTTCTGTGTTTTTAACGTTCGCGTATAGTTGCAGGTCTGATATGTTTAAAGTTACATTTCCATTTATCTAATTGTATGCGTGTTTTCGTTCATTTTCCAGTGGCACTACTTTCGTGCTCAAAATATGTCGTCTGCTAAACCACAGATTTTGAGAGGCGCATGTTGAGTGATTTTGTGGGACTAACTCATTCTCATTAGAAAGCGTGTTTGGGCAGTAATTTAGTATTAAATAATACCAGTATAAGTGTAATTCATTGTAGAAAACAATCGGATATTTCACTTTGCCTGTATTCATTTACATTTTCATGAAATATGTGTGTTGAGTTACAGTTTAGAATTTTCACCATTTAAGCTTACCCCTCAAGACCCTCTGCATTATCTTTTTATGGTAAGTTTCTAAAATCCAGTGGTGGTCAAATCATTTACGTAATAATTTCCCTGTATTCAGAAATGTTTTCTTTCCCTTCTGCTTCTGAAATATTCATGGAATGTTGCAAGCATTTCCCCCTGATCTACAGAAAAAGCTCTGCATATCACAGGCACGCTGTGTTTGAAAATGTAAGGTGACAGGGGAGATAACCAAATAGAACTGTAATATACTATGACATGTATATAATATGATGCCATGAGAGGATGCATCCCAGCATAGCTCCAGTCCATCTAACCATGAGGATTTTTTGCATTGTATCTCAATACTCATTTTTACCCCTCGGCCAATTTTGGTCATGGGATATTGTCGTCTTATAGTTATACGTCCGTCTGTTCGTACGTCAGTACGTGAGCGAGATCTCCGGGAAACGGTTCCACTGAAGAATTCCAAATTTGGTATGCTTATTTACCTAGTCAAGGACCAGAAGCCTATTGAATTGGGACCTGATTGGGTGGAAACCTTGGCGGCCATCTTTAATTTTATGCAAAATGGATAATGATCCATATCTCGGAAACCATCCAACTGTTCAATACGAAAGTTAGTATACATCATCGATACATCAAGCAACTTTCAATGAATTACCAAACCGGCTTTTCTGATTAGCTGGAAATCCTGGAGGCCATCTTTAATTTATGCAAAATCGATAATGATACATATCTCTGTTACCATTCAATTGTTTTATATGAAAGTTGGTATACATCATCGATGCATACAGATACTTTAAATCGGGACCTGATTGACCGAAAACCTTGGCGGCCATCTTTAATTTATGCAAAAACTTTAATGATATATATCTCTGATATCATTTAAGTGTTCTATACCAAACTTGGTATACAACATCGATGTATGAAGAGACTTGCAATGAATATCCACATCAGTTCCTCTGAGTGGCGGGAAGGATGAGCAGCCATCTTTAATTTATGCGAAATCATTCATTAATGATCTCTATCTCTGATACCGTTCAAATGCTCGATGTAAAATTTGGTATACATCATTGATGCATCAAGAAACTTATCTAATGAATACCGGTTTCTCTGATTGGACGGAAACCTTGGGGGTCATTCCTAATTGCAAAATTTTTGATAATCTGTATATTTCTGACTTGACTGCTTGGTGTTCCTGACATCTTGGTTCAAATTGAATACATTATGAATGTACCCAGAGCCGAGGGGTTTTCAGATGCACAGCTTCGTATTGTTATTTACTGCTGAAGGATATGCTTTCTATTATCTGAAAAAAGTGAAAATTTTTACAAATATTGGTAACATACAGTGAAGACATTATTTTATCATTTCATCAGGTTCGTTTCATAATAAGTGTCTGTCCCAGCGGGCACAAGTTATTTTTTTAAAAATATATATATATGTATGCAATTACACTAATACACTGGAGATCCTTGTTGAGAGGAATGTGTGAGACTACAAGTATGGCTCTTCGCCATGGGATGGAACATCAAAGAGTTAGTGGAATTATTCCAACAGCCTATTTTACATTTAAATAGCCCCGTTTCAGTGCCTAAGGCTCTAGTTACCTGTGTTTGACAATTTAGGGCCTGGCTTTTAATAGTTTTTAACAAACTGCGAATATATACTACCCACAGCGTCTACGGTAGATCTCCAGCTATCGAACAACGGATGATCTGTGAACCAGAGAGAGTTTTTTGCCACGTTTTGGACTTTTAGCCTATAACTTCCGGACTGCCATTTTTAAATGTCAAGTCCAAAAATGTTTTAACAGGGAGCTGGTCTTCCCATCTTTTCCGGGTAAAAAATGTGCAATAGACCAAACAGAATTAGACTCATACCAGCGAAATTCAGCGTAGATTCGATTGGAACAGAGACGGAAACAAGAATAACTCGTGGGTCTAAAAGTTCGGTCTCCATTTCCTCTCCAACAACAACGACAACAATGGCCCAGTCTCAGACTCGGGACTTCAACAGGTCAACCGACGATGAATTAGCTGTAGGAGGTGTAGACCCGTCACAGTCTGGGAATAGAGAAACTGAACTAAATTATAAATGTGGATCCTGCAACAAACCGGTCAACAAATCTGACAAAGCTCTCAAATGTGAGATCTGTAATTTCTGGCACCACATTAAAAGTGAACAAGTAGGGGTTGATAACTATGGAATACTCACGAAAGGGATTTAAATATTCATTGGTATTGCAGAAAATTTGACATTACTTTCTCCAATGTACTAAAATATTTCTCTCGAATTGAAATGGAGCATAGAGAAATTAAATCTCAAATATCAGAGATGCGTACACAAATGAAATCCACCAACGATCATCTGAGCAATCTCAAACAACGTGTTGATAAGGTCTTGCCAAACCTTGAAAACATCATCGATTCTAAGTGTGATGAGCTTAGTGATGAATCCAGGGATCGAGAGTCCAGGAAACACATGTAATAGTGTTTGGCATCGAAGAGTCTCAAAGTGAAGACACCAATATAGCACACGATACTGATAAGGTGCATTTGCAGGATAATATACTGGCGAAGACACGAAGCCTATTATTCACTGTTTCTGCAGGATAATATACTGACAAAGGACGAAGCCTATTATTCACCGTTTTTGCAGGATAATATTCTGACAAAGGCACAAATCCTAATATTATTCACTGTTTTTGCAGGTTAACATACTTACGAAAGAACGAAGCCAATTACCCACTGTGTTTGCAGGATAATATACTGGCGAAGACATGAAGCCTTTTTTTTTTTTTGCAAAGTAGCTTGTCTGGAATAGTACATTGTTTTAAATTGTCACTTTTCTACAGTTAAAAAGCAATGCTTATTTGACGAGGTCATCACAATATTTAGTCCCGAGTTTCCTCAAACCCTTCACCACGACGATAGTCAATTTTGACAGATCTCTCTCAATCAGTCATTTCCAGCAGGTATATTTTTTTTATGTGATGTGATTCCAAATTTGGTAGCCAGATGTAAATCAGACAGATGCACACTCAAAATATGGGGGACGAGATATTCAATGCCTGCGTCCCAGTCGGTTGCCAAATCTTAATTTTAGTAATTAGCTAAATACTGAAATCTGGTTGAAATTTCAATGATTTTCCTGGGCCACGATAGCAAAACAATGCCTCCAACAAAACGGCTATTCGGAGGCTGATTTTATCCTTATCTATCGTCTGCGCTTCGTATTATACAATTCTATAACGAAAAGGAATGAAGTAGAAAAAAATCTTTCGTGGAGAATCGGATGTAATTGTAGATTTTACTGATATTTGAAACCTAAGATCTTCAACAGGTTATGGTCAACCTATCACAAGCGTTTTTTAACTAATATTTCATAATTTCGATAGTGAACTGAATTGTTTTGATGAATGAATATCCGCATAATGCCGCTTCAAATCTTGAGATAGTTAGAATTCTATAATAAGTAAAACATTTCTTGAAATTTCGCTTTCAACCATAAAGTGAATATGCCGGTGAATTCTGGCAAAAATTCTGTTTTTATTTCCATTTTCTCACATGGAATCCTTGCACTTACTGACCAAACTGTGTTCAAGAATTTCATCAGCAGTAAAATTATTTTACAGAAATGGTGTTTCGAACTGTGGGATTTTAAATTAACGAAATTTCTAGAAGTACGATCCTGAAATGAAGTTTTTTCATGTTACTGAATAATTATTGGTAGAAAGTTTTCAAAGGAAATAGGCTACGCCGGGAAAGTAGCAATTTGTGCGTTTGAGGTTTTTTTATTTTTTTTATTTTTATTTTATTTTATTTTTTAAATAATTTATGCAAAACCCTGCATGTAAACTCGTCAATGGTTTTTCAGACTCGAATGGCTATAAGTGTCATATTCGAAATATCGATTTCTCATTAAAGGTGCATTCGATCGTGATAAGTGTTGAACTCCCACATGTGTATATTTCATGGACACCTGGCATTTTGTCGTCTGGTTCAGAGGGGCTCGTTTCCGTTAATTAGGTTAACTGGCCAGTGACTAGGAGAAATGTAGCAAAATGAAAATTCTTGTTACACGTTTGTCTGTGTAACATATGTTTTCCGGTCTTCGTCAAACAGAAAAGAAAAAAATATATATACGTTTTTTTATTAAACATTTATTATTAAAACAAGATAACAAGACACAATCAATAACGACACATTAGATTTACAAGATTGAAACAAAACTCCTCCTCTACTAAATACTGAATCTGATCTGCTTCAAGAAATAGACCATTCCAATGTTATTCGTCGGGTATCTGACCAAAAAATTAGAAGGCTGTATCAATGGCGAACCTTTCATGTATTTCTTTGTTGCTTTTCTTGTGTGTGTGTGTGAGTGTGTGTGTGTATGTGTGTGTGTGAAATACGAATGCACTCTTTACTGTAAAATTTGGCCAGCAATGTGTATATATACACCAGGATATATCCTGATGTGAATTTCTCTCTCTATCTCCTCTCTCTCTTTAGACAGAACACTTTGACCCAATAACTTCAAATAGATACCGTACCAAGATGGCGCACTATTTGGTGGCGGTAAAACAATTTGTGGCAAGATTACTGAACCTATGACCCAATCGTCTTAAACCCTTCCTCAAACGATCAAAACCTCGTCTTAGTCGTCCGGGAGTTCTCGCTTGACATTTCACCGTGTGATTCACGTCCGGAGTCCAACACGTTGTCGGTTTTCTAAGAGACTTTGGGTCGCACATATTTTCAGAAGCATTTGACAAGATGTCTTCGGAAAGAGAGCTGTTGGATTCGGATAAACAGGGCGCTATTGGTGCTACGGGGGCAAATATAGGATACGGTCCCACTATACAGTCGGACTCGTCACTCGAATAAGCGGACCCTTGCGCAGATTTGACGGAACTTGTGGGTGACGTTTCCACAGAATTCATGCTTTGTGACGATGCCCCTCTTTTCGTGGCCTCCTTAGAAGGCACTGGAGCAAACAGCGGAAACGGCCCAACAATGCAGTCCGAGTCATCACTTGAATAGGCTTCGGGTTCCAAATCATCGTGGGTTCCGATGGAACCACTCGATGTTCTTGTGGTGATCTTTGTTGGACGTACGGGAGCAAACAGCGGAAAGGGTCCAACTATACAGTCGGAGTCGTCACTGGAATAGACTTCCGGTTCCGAATCCTCGTGGGATCCGATAGAACCGCTCGACGTTCTCGTCGTGATCTCTGTTGGACGTACGGGAGGAAACAGCGGAAACGGCCCAACTATACAGTCGGAGTCATCACTAGAGTAGGCTTCCGGTTCCAAATCCTCGTGAGATCCAAGGGAAGTGCTTGATGTTCTTGTCAACACATCTTTTGGACGTTCTGGAGCGAACAACGGGAAAGGTCCAACTATGCAATCCGAATCCTTACTAAAATCCGCTGAAGATTCCAAATTCACCTGGGATTGCATTAAAGGAGAGTTCTTGATCGATCCGATGGAACTTCTTTCTGACAACAGTTCTTTGCTACCATTGTCTCTGGGTGGCACAGGGGCAAATATTGGAAATGGTCCCACGATGCAATCCGATTCCTCCGACGACCGATTTATAGAAATTGTTGACTGAGACAGAAATCTCTGTTTCGTTGAGCTGGACGAAAGAGGAGGATAGGAAACATTGGAGTTTGACGATTGATGACGGCTAAAACTGCTGATGGCCGATGACTGAGGTGTTAGCTGTTTGGTTGATCTTGATGCCAGAGTTGAAGATGAAATAATAGAATCTGGTGTCATGCGGGTAGACATGACGGAATCCGGTAATGAATTATGGACTGATCGTGCAGACAGAGAACGAGTTGAAATAATGAAATCTGGCGTCTGACTGTGGCTTGACTTTCTGGAATTGTAGGACTGAGGGGATGATTGAACGGCTGATCGTGTAGACAGAGAACGAGTTGAAATAATGAAATCTGGCGTCTGACTGTGGCTTGACTTCCTGGAATTGTAGGACTGAGGGGATGATTGAACGGCTGATCGTGTAGGAAGAGAACGAGATGAAATGATTGAATCTGGTGTCAGACTGCGGCTAGACTTTCCAAGATTCGATAAATGAGAGAATGATTCATCGGTATATCTTATAGACAGAGAACGATCTGAAATAATGGAATCAGGAGTGTGACTGCGGCTTGACTTTCTGTAGTCGAACAGTGATCGCGGAGATGTTGACCTACCGGACAGAGTCTTCTCTGAACTAATTGATTCTGGAAAGATAAAAGACATCAAATACGTTCGTTATCTTTATGTTAACAAGTATTACAACTGATATCATATAGGCAAACATTAGATGATATAACTATGACTGGGGAACATTTATTTAGTGCCATTTGTATTAATTATAAGAATCTGTTATCAGTCTCAAAGATAATTGATCGCTTTCATTATAATAATCGTAATAAGTTGTTTTGCTTCAGCTAATTGACAATCTACCTTCATCAGAAGAACAATCTGTTCTTTCGTCAATTTCCTGTAGATCGTCGGCCTTTAACTCCCCTGAAACATGAGGGTTGGTTACTTCAGTAACGGTGTTTTTGTTGGGTTTCACCTCGTCATCCATCCTCGGCAGCGGACGTTGATCAGTGAATTTGGCTTCGGTGATAGCCACCTTCGTAAGTATTCTGCGATGGCGAGGAGAGTCGGCGAGGTGATCAACAGCAGACGTAGATTTGGATTTTTCACCAACAGACTGGTGACGGTGTGATTGAACCGGTCCTGAATTCATGGCTCCTTTCTTTTCTCCTGGTGTGGATGCAGTTATCTGTACATCTGCTGATCTAGGATCCCCTCTCACGGGACTGGACCTTATCGCCTGGTTCACAAAGCAGTCCACTGTCTCAATCGGGAGTGCCTCTTTCACCAGAATTACGGAATTGACACCTTGGACTCCTGAGTTATTGTCCACCTTTGCCACGGTATTTTTCTTGGCAGCCTGAGACATTACATCTCTGCGTTCTTCTATCGGCACTAACTGGGCTGGTGTAGGCACTTTCATTGCGAGTGGCATTTTTCCTATGATCATATGGCTGTCATTCTCCCCACTATCACTAGCATAGTCAGCTGAAGAAACAAATAGGGAACATTATTAGGTATTCCCGCCAACATATTAAAGAAAAGGTCCTAACTTGTGTGCATACTTTAATTTCATCGGCATAAGTGAAACATTCTTGCAAACTGAGTTTCTTGGGACAAAACTTCATTGTTTATTGTGTGTACCTGTATGAAAGTACATGGTGGCATTTATATCCGTTTTTAACATTGTCGGATGATGAAGACTATAGTCAAGTACTTTCTACATATACCCATCCCTTCATTTTAAGACGAAGTCTGATGTGTTGTACTGAGAAAAATTTGCAAAAGGTATCCTTCCCCTAACGCCTATAATCTACCTGATTGTCCCTTTAGATCCATGATTTTCTCTGTAGTCGCACAGTCTGACATGGTATATATACTCTTCAGCCTGAAATGTAAAAGAATAAACATTTGAGTGATAGATTACAGGCCGATGAATATGTATATCTTGAATACATTACGGTCCGAAATATTACAGATAATGGAAGATCTATTATTACCTTCTTCCATTATAGAATTCAACCGTTACACACGTATATATTATTAGAAAGAACATTCGACCAGTATATAACTTATACTGGCGTGCCTAAATACAACATACGGGTGCTTACCTGTTGAATTATTCGGAGAACACCTACGGTTGACTGCTGGAACAGAATAAACGTGCAAACTGACTTTATGTAAATGCTTCGTACATGAAGACGTTGTCTGGCGTAACTATAGACCATGACGTTTGTGACGTCAGCTTATACGCCTTTCTCGCGATATCTCGTTCACGAACGTCAGCGGGACGTTATATCGTTGTAACCGGATCAACAGGCTATTATTAAGCGGAAGATCAAATATGATACAATTAATGTAATCCAGGTAGTTCTTAACTTCTGTATTTGCTCAGGTCTAGCTTAAAAGACGGTTTATATTCAGTAAAGCAAAAAGGTCGTAATAGTGTTGATTTTTTTCATTGATCATCACTACTAGGACTATTTGAACACTGATATTTATTTACCGTTTTGCTTTGCTGAATAGAAGTCTTTTAAAATAGATTTGAACAAATACAGAAGTTATAAACTACCTGGATGATATTATTTGTATTATATTTTATGTTCCACTTTGGGGTCACGTCCAATTAATCGAGGCACTTTCTCGATGCCTTCGAGATGAATCGAGAAATTTCTCGATTGAAACCGGGAGGGCAGAACCGGGACCCCGACGACGTCTCTCGGTTTGCTCCCGGTTCTATCTCGATCAAAACGTCCCGGTTTTCGAGATGGTTACGAAATTGGTCGGTAATCTCGAGGGGGTCCCGGTTTCAATATAGCCGTGTTTTGTTGTCGTTAATGTGGCCTATTTCAACTTCTCAGGCGATTAGAGTATTGGGCTGGTACCATATTTTTGGGGCGCTCGTCGTCTACGTATATAGCGGCCAAAGTATATTTCAGAACATCTTTCCAATGTTATTCATCGTTTAATATATCTATGTCCTGATGTTTCGTGAATCCAACTGAACGAAAACTGTCATTCATTTATATACAAATGATGAATATATAATTTGGTGAACTTCTTTGACATCGATAATTGATTGTTTATCCGACTAGTATCCGACGCGGAATAATGACAGATCAACTGGATATGATCATCCGATAACATGGTTCGTTTCAACCGAAAAATGAAAGCTATGACGTTTGACCGGTGTATTACCTTGGTGTGTAATTTGTTTTATAATTTGGTAGTACTCATTGAAGATTCCATTTTTTTTTTAACTTACTCTCTCTCGTGATATAGTTAAATTAAGGAGATTATATCAACAACTTTTATTTCTGACATAAGCTTGCCTGGAAGAGGTTAGCGGAAATACTGGCAATCGGAATAGCGGTGTTGAAAATTCACGCCACAGTCGGTCTGTGAAAACCCATCGGCTGGTAACAACAGCGACGGAGAGCGGTTCCTTTCTTTGAAGGAAAAAACTGTAACAACACTGTTGGCGGGGTCTTGATAATATACTCACGTTCTATTATTTATTGCTGATTTCATGTGTCTAGGAAATTAACCAAATAATGGAAGTAATTACCGCCCAATTATTCAGAGGGTAATCACGCTTTATACCAACGCTTTCATACATTTTACTGAGAAAGATGCCGGGTTTTGTTTGCCCGAACACTTCGATCGAGCGTTTATGTTTATATTCTCCGGTTTTCAGTGAATTACCAGGCGCTCCTGTGATCTTCGTAGTCTCTTTATTACTGAAAACGGGGAAAATCTCTGACGATAAAGATATCCCATTCTGATCAACTTTCAGAGGAACATATGGAATTTTATTCTAGACTTGCTTGATTTATTTCAATTCGCAGTTCTTGGACGTATCTTATGAAGTGATTCAAATTCTGAAAACAGGTTCAAAATAACTGAATAATAATGAGCCAGCTTATAAATTTTCAGTTGGCGATGTTTCTTTCTATCCAATCATAACCTTTAGAGAAATTGCGCTGTCTGAGCAAGTATGCGACTACATATCTCTAGACGGAATAACAAAATAATATTAAATGAGTCATGTTCAGTCTATTAATTTAAATGCATATGTATTCGCCGAGATTAATATCGCTGTCACCAAGTATATATACCGAGCCTACGCCTTCCGAATTGTTCAAACTTTCATTTGATGGCATCTCGATTCCATTCTCGAAGCATGTCGAGTTATTTCGAGGAGGATCGAGATGGTCTTTCACTTCGAAAGAAAACCGGGAGCAAACCGGGACAACAATCGATAGAGATAAACCGGGACCCTTCGAGACGAGATATTTATCGGTTTTACTCGTTTATCAAGAAACAGCCTCGATCGATTGAACGTGACCCCTTACTAATTTTCAAATCTCTGGGGCTGAGAGAAAGAAAGGAAACATTATTATTATTATTATTATTCTAAGAATTCACATAGACAAATGAATTACACCTTTTATTGCTCTTCTCTCATCCAGTATTATTGCAAGGACCGCAGTTTCAAACCGAAAAGACAAGTTCACATGGGGTATCACTGATCAACAGGCAAAATACCAACAACCTCGTGTGATACAGGCACAACCGTTGCATGAAAACGTCCCAATGTTCGGCGTCCCGCTGATCGGCAATATCGCCCTAGGCTGTCAAAATACTATAGAAATGGACAGCTGGCGTTCCGGCAACGGTGTTGCCTGCATAACGCATGCAGCGTGGACACCTCCAATATCTCCAGGATATATATATGGACACGGAAGGTTTTGTGTGGACGCCGAATTAATGAAATGAGTCATAATATACCGGGTGTGGGGAGGAGCTCGACTACGGAGACATATATCCCTTCAAATTGTAAGGCTTGATCTACGTATTCTGAATGCTATTTACAGCTCATGATTTCATTTTGATAGCTTCTCCAAATAGCTTTGAATGCTAAAAAGATGTCTATACGATATTGCCTTAATAAATATTAGGCATTTGTACCTCCGTATCATTCTAAATTGATAGCTGTAATGATGAGAGCAATTTATGGAAACTTTCGCTGTGTCCTTAAGCCAAATCCGGTGTCCAGCCCATTAGATTGACTGGTTCACTCGCATCTATTTTTGTTTTGATAGGGTCGTTGCAAAAGGGATACCGAGTAATTAATTATCTCAGATGCATCATAAATGCGCACCACTTCAGTTGACCAGAACCAATTGTTTTGCTTTCACTGCTGAATCATTCATAACAAGACTGCGAAGATATAGACAGATGGACCATTTCAGGGATTTAATGTCAGTCTCGGACGCTAAACGTTAATTTCATTATATTCAGGAAGCAGCATGTGGTCTACATCATGAATAATGGCGATGGTCCATCACCAATTAGTGGTAATGGTAATCACCAATTAGTGGTAATGGTAATCACCAATTAATGGTAATGGTAATCACCAATTAATGGTAATGGTAATCACCAATTGATGGAGATGAGACCTGGTCATGAACATTTAAAAGTGAGGACAAATGGTGATGAGGTAATTTCATCACCATTAAATGGTGACGAGACCAGTTCGTCCCCAAAAAGGGCGATGGACAATTAGATTGTATGAATGAATGAATGAAATTTTATTCACCAATTATAAGAAAAAATAATAAGTACATATCTTAGTTATAGTGTTTTTGGGCTTGTTCTATCCCATAAGAAATAGCTCTGGTCACAATGCTAGAAGACAACTGATGACTTTGGAATAGGCAATAGAATAGAATCAAGTAAAAACGCTTTGAGATTTGATTTAAATAATGACGAGGATGTTATGTTTTTCAGTTTTGTGGGAGCTTGTTCCATTCCCGTGGTCCCGTGACTCTGGCAGCATAATAGGAAAAATTGGATACATAAAAGAGTCTTTTTAAGTTTACCTCGCGGTTTCTTGTAGGGTAACGATGGACTTCAGACAACTTTGTAAAGTAATTATGAAACTGAGCAGGAATAAACTGAAAATGATATAGGAACTTATGAACCAGATTTAAGCAGCTATATAAGTTCAGGCTTGTAACTGGCAAGATTTTTAGGTCTGAAAATAGTGGTTGAGTATGGTCGCGTTTATTCGAGAAGGTGATGATACGGGCAATACGCTTTTGAAGCAATACTAAAGGGTTCAGATGAGTGGTATAAGTGTTTCCCCGGAGACTGTTACAGTACGATATATACGGAAAGATCATGAAGTAGTAGAGAATAAGGAGTGTTCTTTTGTTTACTGAGTTTTTTAGGTGGTTAATGATTTCTGTATTTCTGGCTACTTTCTTACAAATATAGTCAATATGGTTTGTCCAATTTAACTTGCTATTAAAAACCACACCGAGGAACTTGAAACTATCGACGGCTTCAATCTGTTCACCGGCTATAAATAATTGTGGCGTCTGCTGCAGACGTTGTTTGTTAGGCTTGATAATAATAAGTTTGATTCTTTTCGCGTTCAAAGATAGTCGGTTTGCCGAAAACCATATGTGGAGTTTATCTAGTTCATTCTAATGACATGGTCAAGATTTACAGAGGAATATACAACACTGGTGTCATCAGCAAAGAGGATGATGCGAAGGAGATCTGTAGCATTATTTATGCCATTAATGTAAATCAAAAAGAGAAGGGGGCCCAGAATTGAACCTTGTGGTACTCCACATGTGATATTCATGGGAGATGAAAGTAGACGCCCTGTACCCTATTAGATAGATAGCTTCTGAGCCAGGTTTGGCCGTGTTATTGACCATAATGATGTAGCTTAGAGAGGAGGATATCGTGGTTGACCGTATAAAAGGCTTTTGACAGATCAAGAAAGGTTTGCCGCAACCAATTTATCATACAAAGAAATTGCAGTTGAGTGGTTTGATCTGAATCCGTACTGACTATCTGAAATTACATTGTTTATTTCAAGGAACTTGGTCATCATATTTACTGCAAGCTTTTCTAGTATTTTACTGAGAGCGAGTAAGACGGATATTGGCGCTTGCTCTCCAGATTTGAAAATAGGTGTAACGTTGGCAGATTTAAATGTATCTGGTACAATACCAAAAAGAAAAGGCCAAAACGGTTCATAAGATGAGCAAGGGGAACAGAAATGATAGTTGCCACAAGTTTGACAAAAGACACAGGAAGGCCATCCAAGCCGGGCGATGCAGACATCAAATTCAAAATGAGACTGTGCATGATATCAATAGGAGTTGTAGAGATAAATCCAAAGTTTTCGTCAATAGAAGGGCCAAGAAATTCACTGAAAACTGGTTGAACTTAAGGAATGTTGGAATCACCAAAAAGGATTGATAACCAGATCGGTGAAAATGGAAAGGAGATGGTACGATAAGACAGCATTTTGGCCTATACGTGGGGTTTTTTGAAATCCCAAAAATAATGTCCTAAAAAAATATTTTTTAATGTAACGGCAAGAGAAGATATATATGTACACAATATGTCGAAGTTCTAGGTAGATTGTGTTACGATTATAGTTTTGACATGAACTTGAAATCGGCAGCATATGTTATTTCGCGAAAAAAGGGTCTAAATCGAATCATTTAAACACACATTTAGACATGAAGGGCCCTATGGACCAAAAACATGTTCCAACCATGGAGATATAATGCCACCGCACATCACCAGGTTGAATGGCGTTTTGGTTCAAGGGTCCTTCGCGTCTGAATGTGTGTTCAAATGACTCGATTTAGACACCATTTCACGAAATAACACATGCTGCGGATGTCATATATATAATCATATCTCAATCGAGCTAAAACTTTCACATATTGTGTACATATATTTTCTCTTTCCGTCAATTTAAAAAACAATTATTTTTAGGACATTTTATTTATTTACTTATTTTATTTCAGCCACACCTCGTACTGGCCAAAATGCCGTCTTATCGTACCATCTGCTTTGTGATAGCTCTAACTCATCATTGTTTTACTGGCGATGTTCCCACATGATAATTGTGAGTCTAAACGTATTTCATACATGCGGTTATATCAGTATATATTATTCTGATGATAACAGACGTGCTACTTGAGGGGGTTAGTTCCTTCCGTTGGAAACTCTCAAAACTCTCATCGACAGTTAAAATTTCACCTGCCTGACGGAAAAACTGTATTGTACTTGATTTTCAGCCTTCACCTGCACTTTAGAAATTCTTCTGTCTTGAAGCATGCGATTTTGGGAATTATCTCCATTGCCAGAAATCGGCTTGGTGAAATACCCATTTCTTGAAGCTAATTTCAATGCGGTAAAAATATAAGAAAAGAAATGTAATGTTTACAATGTTAATATATTTTCTTAGATAGTATGTTTAGAGAATATTTCTGACAGAACCGTAAAATCCCATTGAAATCCATTCTTAAATTCTCTCATTCATACGAAAATGGTCTACATAAAAACAACATGCATGGTCCAAATATATAACTATTTGGATATGCTCTTTTTCAAGTAGTACTTTAATATAAAACTGTTATTTACTATCGACTTTTTTAGTGTGAAAGATATCCCAACCCCTTCACCTTATCTGGCCTGGGCTTTTTTGCACCTGTCCAGGCCTGGGGGGCGAAATGCCTCCCCCCCCTAATTATTTTTCTTACCCCTTTGAGCTAGGAGGCTAAAACTTACCACACTATGCTCTTGGGTCAAGCTCTACCAGAAACTGTAAAAAAAAATCCAAGATGGCCACTTTGATGACGTCACAGTGACGTCATTTTCAAAAAAATTTGGTTGATTTTTCGGTCAGATTTTGCGAATTTTTTATTTATGCAATTTCTCCGCGAAAAATGCCTGATAAATAAGTAAATATTAATGTGATGTGAAATAAAATAGTTTTTGTCCACTTTTCATCGCGAAAAAGCAAAAAATTTGCAGAAATATGACGAAAGCATCACTTTTCTGGTACCCCACGTGGCCGCCCTCTTGAATTTACCTATGATCCTCTGCTCGGGGCGTTATGCAAATAGGCTCAAAATGACTCCAATATGATAAACTATAAAAATCCCAGTGTGGAGCGGTTTAACTAAACTCAAAATAAATAAAGCGATAAACTATAAAGTCACGGAGTTTCAGCTCTCCATTTTTGTCGTTCCGTAGATAGCGCAGAAAGTTTGGTGGGGGGGGCATTTGTCTTCCCAGGCCTGGTAGGGTAAGCATCGAGTGCCTTTAACCCTACCAGGCCTGGGGGAACGGGACATTATGGGCCCCCTTACCAAACTTTCTACTCTTTCTCTGGAATAAGAAAAGAGTTGACACTGCATCATTTTGTAGTTTGTCATATTGGGGTCATTTTGAGGCTATTTGAATAACCCTCTAATCAGAGAATCATGGGATAATTCAAAATGTGGGGTACAGAAAAGTGATGTTTTCGTAATTTTCTTCACAATTCCAGCCTTTCTGCTAGGAAAAGTGGACGAAACCTATTTTATTTTACATCAGACCTAATAATGAATCATGCAGTTTTAGCGAAGAAAAAACACAAATAAAAAAAAATCGAAAAACGGACGGGAAAATCCACCAAAAAAAATGCCTTTCTTACAAAATGACGTCACTGTGACGGCATAAATGCGGCCATCTTTTTTTAAATATATTTTCTGGTGGAGTATGACACAAGGGAATATTGTGGTAAGTTTCACCCGCTAGCTCAAGGGGTAAGAAAAATAGCCCCGCCCCCCAGCCATGAACAGGTCTCCAAGAAACAAGTCAGTTAGAGTGAAAATTGGTATAATTGTTCTAACAAAAAGCTGATGGCTGCACGTTATCGGATGTTTGGTAATATAATGAACCGAGTTGAATCCATATAAGTTTTCTTCATCGCAGTTGTATTTGTTCGCAATTCTGCTATCGATGACCTCATAACTGCTATGGAGATATTCTGAGAGGATGTTTATCATGTTCAAGAGATCGATAAATTTCTCTACTGTAATGAGCCTTTCTTTTGATGAGAATGGCAAAATTATTTAGTGATGAAGTGGTAAACGACTATATCAGGGCAAACATGGAGTTAAACTTGCTGGAAGCTCTGCTGAAAGATCTAAGGTCGTGGGTTGACCGTGTAGTCGTGGTATATGCTGCGGAGTATCATTGTCCACATATATCGTATTCTCTCTTGTACAGTTGCAGATACCAAGCAATTGAAGAAGTTTGTCCCCATCTGCAATTTGGCAATTGAGTCAAATTCCTTCATGAAAGGCACTATAACTGACTGGTTGATTACCGATGTTTACTTTAACCTTATAAACGATAGAAACATTCGCAAGTCAGTATCGCAATATAAAAAACAGTGCATGCTGGAGTGCCTACAGAGCTAACCGATGATCCCGATGTTTAACTTAAACCGAAGAATGGAATTAAGACTAGTCGCAATGTTTGAAAGAAGAACGATGGGAAAATGTTACATCGCAAAAGACAAACATCTTCGCGTAACAGTGAGGATTGCTGTTAACTCCCAGGGATTCAGACACGGACTCTTGTTCTTCTTGATGCTTTGCTGTGAGTCATGTTCAGGATCTAACTCCAGCGAGATGCCTGTCTTAAACATCATGGGTCTATTCCCCATCACAACATGTCGATTTACTCTTCAAACCAGTTGCTTACAAAGCGCACAGATGGCGATCAGCGAGATTAACGGACGATCAGACATCCTGCAAGAGTACACTATCAATATGACTTGGAGGGATACTCATGTAAGTCTTAACATAATTCATACCTTATAAATCTCTATGAAGCATTTCGTGAAATTCTTAAAGTTTGCATGAAATCATGGAAATGATAACAGCGCAGTCCTCCTTAAAGAGCAGTAAGCTGGAAAAATAATTTTATTTTGACACTTCCCGCCAAACGGTATCGACTCTTTATTGTCGCTTCCCTAATTTCACGATTTCTAAAAAAGGGACTTTTTAATTATATTTCGCTGCACCCCGAGTACAACAGAGCATTCTTGGATTTCTGTATCTATTTGAAATCTACCGCGATGCTTTCAAAATGTACTATTCTATCAAAACAATCTTATGAACGACAGAATCTATGATAAAGTGTTGAAGATATTTTTTTGTCCATTCTCATAATTTCCTTTCGAGAAATGAACTCATTCTTTAAGTTACTCTCTCAAATGATTCTGACGACGATCTGTGATCATCGTGTTGAGGTGCAAGGGAATAGTTTCTTGCCAGATATCTGCAAAAAGCGACCAATAATTTGGTACATTTGCAGGAGCTCATGTCTTCCTGGACCAAATTTCTGGATATACTAAGAAAAAATTTACTCATCAAAATACATGCAAAAACACCAAGGCATGTCCTGTCGGCGATTAAAACAGACTTTGCCTGGCATCCACCACTATATAATCGAATGGTCGAACCAGATGACCGATCATTTAGTGACGTTCGTCGACACCAACGCACAGTGTATTGGATGAACAAGCTCATCAACGAACGGGAATTTTCTATACCCTGATCATCTTACATATAAGTTTTGTATCTCTGCGTTGGAAAAACAATGCCCTGTCAAGTTTCGTAAAGATATATGACGTGTCCATTTCAATAATCAATGTTTACCACATTATTACAGCCATGTGGTGAAGATGGCGGCTTGAATGAACGCGTGGACAGACTACTCTGCAATATATTACCTGAGATTACTATTGAGGGACCGGTATTTTGCTAAAAGACAGCTCAAATAATAATAATAGTAATACAAACAATAGTAGTAAGAAGGACGCTATCCCTGGAACAGAAATTAGCAAATATTCGACAAGAAGTAAAACGGTGGTATATGAGATCAACGGCGCACAACCGGCACCGGAGTTTGAAAAAAGAAATTCGAACATCTCGATAACCGTGTGTGGAATGTTTAGACAGTATTGTTGAAGTCAGTGAAAATGCTTTTGACCCAAGAATTCGAAACACCTTTTATTTTATTGCTGCAGTCCATGTGTTTTGAGACACTACCTGCTGTTTCTCGGTTTTGATCCATTGAACCGTGCTGGCAAGTAAATGTCGGTAGTGGTCTATAGCCTTTTTGAATTGTGTTCAGTCCTGGCATGATACCAGATTTTCGTGGGGTAACAGTAATGCGAAAGAAGCATTGTACCCATTTTTAATACATTAACTCGGATTTGTCACCCTCCAAAATGTGATCCATTTTACCTGCCTTGGTACCGGCCCATCCGCGCTCATTTCTTTATTGTACAGATCGAGTTTACAAGTTTGGACGGTCAGCTCAGCCAGGCAAGTTGATTGTCTGGGGGTTACGAGTTTGTTTTATTTGATCCTGTGGTACTTTAGGTACCCAGAATGTTGGCCTCTTTGTTTGCGTTCAACACCAAGACTTGTGTGTGCATATGTGTTGTATCCGAGTTTTTTGCATTGTACTATAATATTACATGCAGGTACAGGTACATATCGGTTATTTAATTCGCGAGTCTGGGAGGTTATTAGAGCCTTACGATGATTTTTATATAATATATATCTCAACCAGGTGATAAACTAAGTAAAGTAACATATAAATGGCAGGACCGGTGTGGAAGCAACCGTGGTCCGCCAGATATGAGAGTGCGGGGACCATGGTATCTGGATCTGCGGGCACCCAGATCCAGATACGAAAGTCCTTCCTCGGAAACAGTTGTCCCCCTATCAGCAGAAACCATGGTCCTGATATCGTTGGTGTCCGGGTCACTGAAATCTAGACAGGAATGTCCCTTCTCATATATATATAGGGCCCGGACCATGGCATCTGGCGGACTATGGGCGCTTCCACAGCTATGGAAGTCCTCAGAGTCCGGCATTCCACAGAGTCCGGTTGACCTATATATGCAACTAAAGGAATAGTAAAGACTAGAAATTCTGAACAAAGGTTCGGCCAGCAAATCGGTGGTGCAGTGGATAAACGCACAGACAGTGGACAGTACAGCCGAATGTAAGATTGTGGGTTCGATCCTAGTCGGGATCAGTTAAAAATGTTTGATTTTCTGCATTTCTCATGTACAGCTTTAGTACGTCTTGTAAAGTTATACCGTCGCATCTTTGTTAAATATACATATATTTTTTTATAAAAACTAATTTTATGTATTTAAGTAAAAAAAAACTCTTTAAGGTGGCCCATATACGACATGCTATTAATTTTAGATTTGAGTATATTTTTTTAGTTGTCACCTGAGTGAAAACCTTTTTCACTCTTAAGTTTCCACCCAGGTGCAAACGTTTTCACCGGGGTGAGTCCTTGTGACGCGCAGTCGATATATTTTGTAGACTTCATACATGGCTAATATGTATACATTACCGGTAGTTCAACCTAAGGCGCTCGCAAACTAATGGAAAATTCATGACAAACACCGGGTATATTTGCCTGTCATTCCAGATTGAATAAGGGTGACCCATAGGGAACATTCAAGAATTAGGGTGACACATAGGGGACACCGACAATTTTATATTTCATTTTTTTTTACATTTTTTTATATTACATTTTCTGCATTTCTTGGGGATGTTCTTGATTTTCACCTATTTTCTACAAACATATTTTAGTTTATCACATGTTTTCTTTACATTTTTGTCATTTCTAGTAAGGTCGTCATAAATGACTTTATCGTCTTGTAAACGTTTACAAAAACCGCAGAGTAAACCTTTAAACCGTCGAGTAAACCTTTAAACCGCGGAGTAACCTTTACACTGCTGTTGCTAGCTTTACTTCACGGTTTAATCCTATCTGGCCTGGGCGATTTGAGGTGTACCGCAGCCGGGGGGGGGAGAGGCGGAAAGTGCCCCCCACTTATATATTTTCGCTATCGCTAAGGCTATAGAGTGCTGAAACTTACCACACTATATCTTTAGGTCAAGCTCTACAAGGAAATGTAAACAAAATCCAAGATGGCCGCCACGATAACGTCACTGTGACGTCTTTTCAAAAAGACCATTTTTGGACGATTTTTCGATCAGAATTTTCGAAATTTTTTTTCGCTTTTTTCTTCGCAAAAACAGCATTGATAAATTAGTAAATAATAATCTGATATGAAATAAAATACGTTTTTCCCACTTTTCCATACAGAAAAGCAAACATTTTGAAGAAATATGACGAAAACATCACTTTTCTGGTACCCCACATGGCCCACATGGCCGCCATTTTAAATTTACCCATGATCCTCTGCTCGGAGGTCATGCAAATAGGCTCGAAATGACCCCAATATGATAATCTAAAAAGTCACGGAGTTTTAGCTCTCAATGTTTTGTCGTTCCGGAGATAGGAGCAAAAAATCAACGCCTCCCCCCCAGGCCAGGTAGGGTTAAAGGTTTCCGCCGTTACTAGCAATGAGAGAAATCTGAAGGTATTCTGTGTTAACCTTATCTGGCCAGGGATGTTTAGGAGCTGTCCAGGCCTGTGTAAGGGGGGAGGGGGGGGAATCTGCCCCCCTCCCCTAACAATGTTTCTTATCCCTTGAGGTAAAGAGATTAAAACTTACGACACTATACCTTCCCGTTAATCTGTACAAGAAAATGTAAAAAAAATCCAAGATGGCATCTTTGATGACGTCACAGTGACGTCATTTAAAAAAAATACCTTTCTTGCGAAAAAATTTCCAAAAAAAAATGCTTGATAAATTACCCGCGAATTTACCCGTGATCCTCTACTCGAGAGGTTATGCAAATAGGCTCCCAATGACCCCAATATGATAAACTACAAATTCACGGAGTGTCAGCTCTCAATTTTTCGTCGTTCCGAAGATTGCGCAGAAAGTTTGGTGGTGGTGGTTGGGGGGGGGGGGGTGAGGGTCAGGGGGCGAATGCCCCTCCCCCAGGCCTGGTAGGGTTAAACAAGGAATTGTTCGCATGAAATAGTCCAAGATATATAAAGAAAACTCAGGAAAACTCGGAAAAATGTCGATGTCCCCCATAGGCCAACGTATAGAATACATACCTGGTGTGTTCTACATACATGTTGTTTTTTAAATCCAGAATATGTGATGAATAAACTATTAATTTGCGAGTGCCTTAGGTTCTTTGACGATCGATAGTTGCGACTGTTTATATCTTTAAAAGGAGATGTTTGTTACTCATGATGCTTACTTTCTCACAAATCGCGGTTATTCTTTGTTCCTCAGGATATTTGGTTCCACATAGAACCAAATTAGCGTCCTCGTGGAACAATTTGATTCTTTTTGTATTGTTATTTGGTATTGTGATATGAGAATTTGGATCTGTATTTTGGTTCGGCTGACCTTTGTGAGGTCACTACCGGTACCGGTCGCGTGATTGGAAGTGACCATGTGCACAATAGCGGGCATCATGCGCAGGGTTAAAGGTCACTTTATGTCACATGACCAGAACTGGAAGTCACTTCACAAATGTCAGACGGAAATGTTGGCGCCACCTGTCGGAAGTAGGTCAAGAACGCCGTAACTCTCCTTTCTATACTACTCTCTGGTACACATGTTCACGTGTAAACTGGATGGAAAATCGGATGTAGTAATCGAGGCGGACACTGGGCTCCAGGTTAGGACTTTCGCCTCCTGGAAGCCAGTGTCACAGGACATCCAAATCCAGACCTGAATGCCCGACGGACAATTAAGTCCAGAGCTTAGTGTCTTGGGACACTTACGTCTAGACGCGAGTGTCCCCCGGACACTGGATGCATCAAACCACCGTTTCCGTCACACCGGGGCGGATTTGAGAAACATAAGGATGTTTTCAATATTCTTCGAGGAAAACGACATGCTATTTATGGTCTTCAAGACGTACACCTTGTGGAACACGATTTTGAGAAGATTTTAAGAGAATGGGGTTTAAGGGACACTTCAATTCAGTTTCAGCAAATTGTGTTTTGCCGTATATGTTTATAAATGAATATAGGTTGACATAAACCTATATGAGCTGAACGACGGTACACATAATATTTACAAAAAATGATCAAGTGGATGACAGTCATTCTTATTTTAATGCAGTACAGGATCCAGATTCGGACTGTTGTTTTATGTATCAATTAATAATCCCAAATCCAAACAGGGCGGTCTTTTCCCGAAAACTGAGTATAACCTATATGATCAATGGCGTGTTTATACTCCAACAGCACGTAGATACATTTGAAGGAGATCCGAAGAACTGTAAACCGTGTCGTGGATATCAACATATTGACCGGTTATATATATTTCATGGTAATATTAGAATTAAAATTCAGCGCAGTCAAATCAGGAAATGATTCTTGGAAATTTAATAGTTCACCTTCAAGAGATACCACCTATTGCGAATTCGCTATGAAATAAAAATATGCTGTTAGGCCGTATTCTCGACGGTAAATATATATATTCATGACCTGCAGTTATGAATTTCAGATCAACTCTTTTTTTAACCCCTCTTATTAAATATCCGTATTTCAACTATACCATATGCAGCGAATAAAAAGGAGAGAGACATACCGAAGAAGAAGATTTGGAAAATGAAGCTTTATGTGATGCACAAAAAGCCGCTTATAAAAACAAATCTGGATGGGATACTGATAAATTCAAGAGCTCGATAGATTGGACATCGGGAAAAGCCCAGCAATTATTTTTGTTCTTTGGAAGAGAGAAATTTTGAGAATTTTTTTCTAGATTAAAGATGACAATGTAAAAGAGAAACAATAGACTATAATCCAACAAAAAAATGACATTTGTTTTTCTAAACACGCTGCGTGTATGCTTCACTACTCGCTTTGATTATCTACCATGTAACTGCACTGAAAGTCGGCGGTGAATTGATCGAATTTTACACTGAAATGTGACGGTTTCGGTTTCCATTTAGGTTGATTTATATTCTTTGTACCGTTCTCTCAACAAAAATCATGCCAGAAAGGACGCAAATCTGAAAATAAGTGCGCGATGATCATATATTTATTATTGGTATGGAAAAGAATTGCTGTATAGCTACGAGGGAGGCGAGACTCTTCTCCTTTGTCTCGTGACGCTTACACGAAAGATGAAACAAATAATCGTCGACAGTTCAGAAAAAACAGTAAAGCTGACACAGTAAGCCAGTTACAACCCGGGGTACATCAATCAGTCGTGTATCTAGCAGACACACCTCCAGATGCAATCTAAGTAAAGCAAGATGGTTTATCAAGGAAATATCGTGATATAATATCTGAGTTTACTGAGATTGCTCCAGATGTGGCACACGTAAATGGTTTATATTGCTTGGCTTGTATGTTACGTGAAGTATTGAATCGGCTAAGATACATCACGTCTTTCCCGTCGCACTTTGTTCTGGCATGATGCTGATCAATATTTGTAATCGAATACTGTTTTCGTGCCTCTGATACCAAGTTCACGCCGGTTAACATGTAACGATGAGCTAATCACGCGAATCAAAATATTATTGATTGCAATATCAATATGATATATGATAGATATGTTGCGTACAGTTCACAAAAGAAAAACTGAAGTACATATACACAGGGCGATATATCAATACCAATGAGCTAAGGCTAGCAATGCACTGTACAGTTCGGTACAGATTGTCGAGATATTCGCGATATATATAGATATATAGAAATTTTGAGACACTATGTTGAAGTTTGGAGAAATTATATAAAAATTTCGAGATCCTACGCTGCAAAATTCATAAGTACGTCGACATTTCGAGTTTTCGCGGAATTTAGACTTGGTATTCGAAATTCCTACACGGTACATCGAAAATATTTCTCACCATAACCTCCAGACGTTACCGTCCAATTTGCCGTACTGTATAACAAACACAGAACAGTGACGTCATTTTGTAAAAAGAATTATTTTGTCGATTTTTCCGTCAGATTTTTTATATTTATATTTTCTTCGCAAACACTGCATGATAAATTAGTAAATGATAATCTGGTACGAATAGCTTTTGTCCACTTTCCCTCGCAGGAAAGCAGGAATTTTGAAGAAACCTCACTTTTCTGATACCCCACATGGTCGCCATTTTGAATTTACCCATGGTCCTCTGCTCGTGGGTAAGCTAATAAGGTCAAGGTGACCATATGATAACCCACAAAAGTCAGCTCTCAATTTTCTGCCGTTCTGGAGATAGAATAGAGTTTATATGCAATTCTAACTGTTGAAACTTCAATGGGAGCGTCTAATCCCAATATGTATATTACAATCAAACAGAACGGTGCTTGGGATATCAGATACTGAGGTATGGATGATAATGAGACTAATAACCATATTGGTATCTATTCGTTCTTTTCTGACTTGAGACTCCACTCTCCATTAAAAAATATAATTAGATTGAAAAACTGAAACTGTTGTAGACAGAAAATTCAATCTAATAGATGGAATATTCAATCGAATAGATTGGTCACTAATTCCAGTCTGATAGATTGAATTTTCAATCTAATTATTTTAGAGAGCAGAATGTTTCGGGTTTAGCTTGAATATAAATATAACAGTTAAGGCTAGGATTAGGATTGTAGTCCTCCTGGAAATATTAACATAGAAACTTTAGATTCGTTGGAAACTTGGTTTGAAGATCGGGAAAATTCAAGTGATTTCCACGAAAGTATGGATCGTGTAGTCTCTTCTTACTGCACATCCGCGAATAATTAAATGGGTTTGGATCACATCCGATCCGATCATTTTCACTTTTTCACTGAAGTGTGGATCATGTAGTCTCTTCTTACTGCACATTCTTCTTGAATAATTCATTGTGTATGTATCAGGATTATTTTCCTGATAATTGTACACCAGCGTTTTCTTCCTAATTGATATTGTTCACTGTTCAGGAAAATCATTTGTTTTGGCTAGAAACCCTCGGTATGATAACAAACAAAAACATACATGAATCTCTATCAGAGTGAAGTGGATGCCTTGTAACAATATAAAATTTTGTCTCAGCGGGATAGGTGTAAGGACAAGTAATTTTGTCCAGATATATGGTGGTTTGATATTGGTGAATGTCTAGGAAGGTTTGATATGGGTGGAGGTTGGACTATGTGACCGCTACCTGGTTACTTGAAACGTGTATATTATTATTAAGTGTTAATGTAGAAACTGGGTGCGATTATTCTTTGTCAACAAACTAATGACTGTATGAGTTATCCTGGTATATCAGTCTGTCCGTATATGAACAGTTCAGATCTGTTACAAAAAACATTGGATAATGTTGTCGGTGGCCCGATGTATATTACAGTATAGAAAATTATTGGTCAATGGAAACCTGTGCATGCCAAAGGGATGCGACGACGGAATTCACTTTCTACGTTTCGTGGTAGCAAGTATCCACAGTCTGAATGCTCCGCTGATAGATCTGAAAACTGCCATATCAGGTTCCTGTTCGCTGACCTCTAGTTTATAGATAGCGCCAGGTCAAATCGGCCTAGCCAACCAACCAAGACATGCTCCATTCACGCCGACAGCGACTTCCGGTATATCGACGATATTTGAACAGGTTCTGGTCAGCAGAGGTCACTGAATTGTTCTCACTGGCTTGGAGCGGCGCGTTGGTTGATCAAACATCAAACATTTCCATGGTATTCAAATGACCAACCACAGTCATGACGTAGATATACAATTCTCTAGAATACGAATTAGAAATTAATTTTGGTAAAGAATAATGGCTAGTGATAAGTGATACGGAATTGGTGCTAATTCTCATTCGAAATAAATCTTTCGATTATTGACGCGGGATTCGGTTATCGACGTCGGCTGAATATTGAATGTCGGATGCGAAGCATGCTATTTATATAAAGAACATCATAATGTCTTGTAGTCATCAGTGAAAACTGCTCACCGCTTCTCTCTGGCAGGAAACCATCTTGTTTGAGGTTCTCAAAATTTCATCCCGTGCATATATTGGTATTTATGCTGTTGTTGAAAAAGGTTTTTGATTAATGGCACGGAAATTCCTTTGTGGACGACGGCTGCATAATGGATGTCGGATCTGATACATAGAAATAACCAGAAGATCTATCAGGGGTTGACATTAGGTTTCATAAGATTGCAAATGTCAGTATTTGATACTGTCTGTTTCGTAGCAATGTGATACAGTAGACAAATGTGAAACTGACAGAACAATAGTGGTCAACAGGTGTCCTGGTTCTCCATGTGGACAACGAATATATGTTATTGGATATAGCTTCCAGTGGATGCAATTTCTCAACTACAGGGCGGGTTTACCATTGGCAGAAGACCCAGCAATGTGTCTTGTGAAAACCCTGCTAATATAATAACAATCAAGCATATACATTGAGCGCATGAATTTAATTGATTCCATTGATGCAGTCAATCCAGTAATTGCCAAGTTCGGTGGCGCTTGAGAAACTTAGATTATTTGGAGAAACTTTCTGGTCTTGAGAAGGAGGTGAAAGGGATGGAATGTGGTAGGGGTCTGTATAGTCCCGAAAGGGAGTAAAGTTAGGGGCTGAAATTTCATGACTTGTAAATCGTTTGATTGTATTTGCATCACTCCATGGGGCATATTGGGTACATTCGAAATTTCGGTCCCATAGGTGTACATGAGTGTACTCAGAATTGTTTTGGATTTTTCTTGTTCAACTTTTTCTCCCAAAAAGATCATTTTGCCATTAAACTTCTTTTCGTTTCAAATAACGTTGTTCTAATTTCCTTTTTATAGAGAAGAATACAGAAGTTTTAAAAGTCGTTTAAAAATACCGGTTTTGCCTTTTTTGTGTATGACATCACTTTGACGTAGAAAAGCTATTTAAACAGTTGTTTGTTATTGTTTTTTTGCCTTTTGGTGTATGACATCACTGTGACGTAGAATAGCTATTTAAACAGTTGTTAGAAGAATTCTGGTGGTGCTTCGCACACATATCGTGCGCTAAGTGTTAGTCCTCTTGCCATGAGTATGATGAATATAGCTAGAAAAAAGGGATATAAATACTCCCCATCGCTACCTTTCCAGGTCGTCGTTACTCTCCTAAATTGGGGAGGGACGCAGATATGTTGATAGCTTCTGCATATAGCTTTTAAACCGACAAAAGCTGTACAGAATTGCCGAAATAAATTTATGTTAGAAACGCAGGCTACCTCGGTATCATTTCGAATTCTACTTTGGGGGCAATTTATGTCAAATGTCGTTGTCTGATTTACTTTGAGCCGGCCCAAGATCAACTTATTCAATCGACTTGCTTTCTCGATAAAGAGATAAGGGAGATTTGCATAGCATAAACAAGATGTGCCACGTACGCTCATCATTGCGGTTGGTAAAAACTATTGAACTACCCCAGTCTGTACATGGATTTATTTAGATGGAATGGGCTTTTTTGTTTTGTTTTCTGCTTCGGAAACAAAATTTCCAAAGTTTATTGATACGAAATGAGCTCGAGATTAGCTTTAGCATATACTGAGCCTAAGAAACCATTGGTTCAGGCATGGCCACAGAAAACAAACATTGTTATTTATACTTAGTTTAATTGCAGACGTGCTCCTTAAGAGCTGAGTGCATTAAAATCGACAGAAGTATGGTTAAACGAAAACTTTATCGGATGACTGGTTCCTGTAATGGAATGATTTGAATTGTTATAGTATCTGTTCACAATTGTGCTACCGATTGCCATATGAACTGTAGTTGCTATCGTTTATCTAATTTTTGTTATGAAGATACTCTGGAAGAAGATCGATAAGGCTTCTGCGTTGTAGCGAGCCCTCATAATGAGTGATTATTGTCTGTAGAATGTTCAAATGATATACAACTATAATCAGGGCCATCAAATCATAAACTCGCTAGAAGCTTTTTGAAGGGTTTATGGGTGTGTAGTAGTCATGCAGTCGTGATATATGCAGGAGAGATTTAATGATCGCAGATACCGCATTTGTTTGGGTATATGTTCTTAATCGCTGTCAGCAAAAGAGAGCAGATATCAAATAGATAGCCGGTGATGATCAAGACGGCAGGTGACAGAACAGTGCGGACCGAGTATATGTATGTTAGTCTCATGTTCACATCTACGGTATCAGATTTATATACGATAGGCATTAATTAGAATCGAACTATCCAATGTTATGAAGACAAGGAGTTATATTTGAAAGTTCTTCTTGAATTTTCGATATTTATTATGTGTGGCGCTCATATGGTTACGGAAGCGTATTCATTTATTTGCTGATTCTAATGCTTCATCCTCGATAATCCATTTAACCCTGAATATAGAATCGGCTTGATCTGCAAACAGAGTATATTCAGCTTTAGAGATTTTAACAGATTCCTAACATCAAGAGAAGCCTAACGTCAACGCGAAAGCAGTGTAAAAGGAAGCACAATCCTGGAAAATTGGGGCCAACTCCCAGTGCTTTTTCATAGAAGAGACCACCATCAATAATAGTGCGCGTTAGGAAAGCAGGCCTTGGCTGGCTTAAACAATAGCAATCGGCAAACATTCCTAAAGGACTATCTTCCCATTTTCATCGGAACTTGGAAGTCATCGCGATGTTTGATAGAAGTTCTGGAGACAAATATAACATTGAAAAACACAGAGAGTTTCGTTTAACAGAAAGGTTTGCTGTAAATTCGGCTCGGGGATTCAGATATTGGCTGTTCGTTTTCTGTCTACTTTTGGGCGAGGCGTGTTCAGTTTCTAACTCCGGCGAGACGGCCGTCTTGAACATCATGGGTCTTTTTCCTGTCACAACGAGTAAATTTACTCTTGAAAGTAGTTGCTTACAATGCTCACAGATGGCTATCAACGAAATTAACCGGCGATCAGATATCCTTCAAGGTTACACAATCAACATGACTTGGAAGAATACACAGGTAAATTGTTCACATATCTCATAGCAATCTCAATTGGTCATTTTCTGAAATTCCTAAAATTGTCATGAAATTATTGAAACATAACACAGCAGTTCTCACTAAATGTTTCAACTGATGAGAGTACTTATGCGCAGATTGAGTTTTAATTGAATTGGTTGAAATTGTGGTTTACGTGCAACTTCCCGTAAAGATGTCGCGGCCCATAATTACAAAGCTTGTATTTTCACATATTGATGTATACCGTACATTGTTTTGAATTTTGTACTTTTTAAGCTCGTGCGTATTCATGAGAAATGCGTACATTGGAAGTAAGATATTTATCATAAACGATGACAAAGTGTGCATGGAATAACGAGTGTTGGGAAGAAATTTATGTATGGACTACCGTGGTTACTTGTGAGTCTCTAGTCTACAGACATGGCATCCTTTATAAAAAGGAGAGCGTAGAGAGATATACAAAAACGAATCGAATGGAGATTATTGAAGCACGTTCGTCGGTCTATTCCAGTCAATCATTTTATATCGTTAATTAATATGTTAGTTCTTTGCATAAGTAATGGCGTTGTAGTTCTGTTGGTATACATGTACATTAGGGGACTTTGGTTTCGTCATCCATATCCGTTCCTGTTAATCAGTGCTGTGACTGCAGAACAAAATCAGAAGAGGCAATGGGAAACAGTAAAAGTTAGCCGAATGCATATTATTTGTTGGCCGTCAAGTTTTGGCATGGAACAGGCGGCCCTCAAAATCAAAGTATTTCCGCTATCATCATTGGCTATACTTTATGTTGAAAATGTTCGCCTCTGACCGTGGTAGTCTGTCATTGCCTTTTTTAAAATTTGGTCGTCAGTATTTCTGTAGGCCAATGGAACAGACTGAATTATGTCCATTGCCTATATTTTAAGCCAAAAATGTTCATTTCTGACATTTTGACCGTGGTACTGTGTAATTGTGTTTAGTTATTTTGGCCATGGTTCTACTAGGGCAGTGGAACAGGCAGCCCTCAAAATCAAGGGATTCCCGTTGTCGCAAATTCGATTTCGAAAATGAGTCCGTGATATTTTGACCTGGTGCTGAACTGTTAGTTGTGACCATAGTGTATAGCAGCTATGATATGGGGTAGCCAGCCTTCAAGATCAACTTACGTCCGTCCGTTGCTACAATATTCTGTTTTAAGCCAAAGAGGTAATTGGCGTTTCTTATAGGGGCTTATCATGTCGTGTAATATTATGCGGTATCTCTGACGGAATTTGATTAGGTGGTAGTGGATTACATAAGCACGATCATGTGTAGGTATAAACAGTGTTACCAATAGACGAGCGGCGATTTGCATAATACGCCTTATTTTAGGAGTAAAATGCACCCCCCGTACACACGGCCACATCCTATGTCATTTGACAGCTTATTTAATGCACTTTTTTGTTAGACCGGATGTGGTCGTGAAATATATTGCCGTAAGGTAAAAAATCCATTCGAACGAACCAATATCGAGTCTTATCGTCACGAAAAAAGAAAGGGGGTGGGTTTGCTTAAGTGTTAATAACTTTATTCATTTTACACTAATGCATAGTAGTGAGGTACCAATTTTCTCTCCATTAAACAGGGAATCGATTGATAACAGTTTTGTTAAAGGTGAACTGCAAAGCTTTTAATTTTATCTAAATTGTTGCTTATATACATCTTGGCTTATGTGACATAACTTTTATACGTTTTTGGGGCAAATATAGTTTGCAAAATTGTACTAATAACAATATTTAAGTTATCCTGTTATAAATCCGTCTTGAAAACTTGAATCGCTTGTCTCTCTTGGTTTGTAGAACGTTATGACGTTATAGTGGTCCCCTTCATTCAAGTTTTATTCAAATGTGACGTCATGCGACGTCGGATGAATGAACGAGGACCACTATAACGTCATGACGTTTCAAAAACAACGGGAGGCAAGCGATGACGTTTTTAAAAGTTCTGGCTCTCGGTATAAGTTTTGACTTCTCATATACCCAAAATAAAACAATAACCTACAGAACTATTACCACACATAATTGTAACAACTATAGAAGTTCTTGTTTTATGACTTTTTAACAGAACATTGGAAAGCTTTTCAGTTCACCTTTAAGCTATATTGAATCACGACGTCACTCGGGGGTCCTCTCCAAATTCCCAAATGAAATATTTTCTTAAAACACAATTATCTTTACGTTATTCAATGTAATGAAATTCACCTAACTGTGTCATAATTATTGCCACAGGTACTGTGTATCATTGTATAAAAAAGTACAGGCTATATAAGGTTTCTCACTACCATAGAAAATAGAATATGTGAACAGGAAGTATCTGTCAAAATTAAACATTTTCAATGTCTACTAAGCGTTTACCTAAGATTGTCAAACATCTGACTTCAGCAATACTAAATAAAAATGTTTTATGACTTTATTTGTATATTTCAATGATTTCTTTTATCTCTTGTTAATTTTAAAGCAATATCAAAGGTTATCTTTGTTATCGTTGTGGGTAGGGCGGGGGGGTCATCTCATTTTTACTATTGTAATTTACATGTTTTCCCACAGTATATTCTTGGTAATCTACCACTTTTAATAAGATTTGTAGATAAAGTGTTCTATAAATTATTCTTTACAGGTCAATGATTTACCATCTCTTGAAAATTTCAAACCCATTTAAAGGGTCATCTAAATTTAACATTAAAATTGTCACATCAACAGTATGTTCTTGGAAACCTACTTGTAGGGTTGGATATCACACAGGAAAATGTCCACAAACATACCCACTCTCCAGATATGTTCTGACCCTACAACAGCCTGGGTATAGGACATCTCTATATGTATTCAGATACCTCAATGCAGTTGTTTCGGATATTACGATTTGTTGATGGTGTCAGGGCAGAATTATCGCTTGTAGTGATGTTTCTTCTGTAGCGCTGTTTAATAGCGCTGTTTCTTCTAATGTCGTTTTTAGTTTCCAAGATCCATACGGTCCATGTACAGAATTATTACTGTTTTTCCTCAAATGTATCAGGACAGAGTTCTCGCTTCTGGAGTTCTGTAGGTATTGAAATATGACAATCTCAATTCGAGGTTTATCTGCTTCGGCCCATTTCATATGTATGCTGTTTCGTTCAATGTTTTTAATGAACTCGTCAAAAAGGGCTATATCATCAAGCGCCTCTACTCGAATTTTCTCAAATTTGATGATACATATCGCATGCTGATAGCAAAATACGAGCGTAGCGTGCAAGATCCATAGCGGTACGTCTCGTAACTTGTGTATAATTCCGCTTAACTCGGAGCTAGGGGCCGTATGAACCTATGTATTTCAATATCCTCATAGTTTTCTTATGAACAGGCACAATCAAAGCGTGACTGAGATAAATCATACTCTGGATAAGGACTTTACAACGTATATCATAGGGATTAAGAGTACTGATCATCAATACGGATTTGATATTTTCAGAACATCGTGATGTCTTTCTGGCATCAATGAAAACTGTTGACCGCTTCTGTCTTGCAGGAAATCAGCCTAGTTTTACGTATATTATGATTTATCCTTTTAATTTAGCGCCAATGTTATTATGTGAATTAGGCGATTGGATTATGGAAGCGGAAATAATTTAATGGACGAGGGCTGAATATTGAATGACGGAATAGACGCTTATATTCCACAGTTCCCAAGGTCGATAAGGTGCATGTTTTGTACAGTATTATTACTGCGTTGTTTTTTTTATCAAAGGTGTCAGAATAGAATTCTCGCTTCTGGAGTTCTGTATGTATAGAAAAATACCAAACTAAATTCGAGATTCATCTGCTTTGACACATTTCATGAGTACTCAGCGCTGTCTTCCGTAGTTACCAAGGTCCGAATTCTGTTCATTATTATTACTGCTTTATCATATGTGTCAGAACAGAATTCTCGCTTCTGGAGTTCTGTAGGTATTGAAAAATACCAATCTCAATTCGAGATTTTCTTTTTTTACACATTATCATAGCCACGTTACTGGCGTGTTTCAATCCTGAATACGGATTCTACCTACGAGTGATCATATGCTCACATGATCTTGTTCGTATGTCTTTTGTATAACGATACTAGCATGATGCGAGATATACATCAGAATAATACCGCTGAGATTCGTAGTAATATTAAAGTAGTAAGAATACTCAGTAAGAAATGTGTAAATCCGATAAAATGGAATGGAGACCAGTGTTTTTCAATACCTACACAAGATCATGAGCGAATTTTGTCCCGACACCTCTGATAATAAAACAGTAATAATGCTGTACAGAACTTGGGCCTTATGTACCTTGAAAACCACAGAAGACATTAGAAGAAATAGCACTGGTAAACAACGTACACATGAAATGTGTCAAAGCAGATAAATCTCTGAGATTGGTATGTTTCAATACTACTGCATAAATATCCCTGGGAGCGATAATTCTGCCCTGACACTATGTGCGAAACAGAATAAGCGAGATAATAATATTGGAGATTATGTCATAAATATTAATAGAACAGTCCCGAGATGGAAATCTCTAACGATAAAAGGCGAGACACGACGTCATCCATGTGGCGTCACGCCGATGTTAGGCAGCGAACCATTTCTTAACATATGAATGCTGTATTATTTTATGCACGAACATTTACATGCGATGATTTGTGCTTGCAAATGTCTCTTAAACTCCGAGACAATAACATCTTCAAAAATGTTTGGATATTTTGTATTCTGAAAGCCACAATGCTAATTATTTTCCGGGTTTTGCAGTAGAGCCAATGTTAAAGTATTACCCAGTGCCTAACCTTGACCTGATGTCACGTGGGCAATGGCGTCCTTTTGCGCCTATCATGGCCACCAGGATGTGGGTATGCCTTCTCGGAGGATTCTCTGCTGAAAATGGAGTTCACCAATGAGGAATTATGTCTCCTCTGTTCTTTCATGTCTAAATACATGAACTCGACATCAAAATATCTCGGTCCAATTTAGGATGTAATGTAGCCGGAGTCTTCTTTAACCACCTATTATACGCTGACGACTTATGCCTTATTATTTTTCTCTGCCAATGGCCTTTAGAATGCATTTGATATATGTGATATTTTTGCGACTGACAATAATATTGTCTTCATCAATAAGAAATGCTTATGCATGTGTCTTCGTCCAATAAAGTTCAATGACCTGAGAGCACACTCTGTTGAACTGTCCGGCTCACTGCTGAATGACGTTGACAACGCCAAATATCTTGATCATTTTATCGCCAGCGATCCCACTGACAGTAATATGATATGTTTGTGCAAACTAGAACATTATGCATTCGTACCCACGTTTTGGCTCGAAAGTTCTATATGTGTTTTCAAGATGCGAAGAAGCAACTTTTCTCGTCGTAGTGTACCAGTATCTATTGCAGCCATCTGTGGTCTTCGTACTCGTCATGTAACTGAAAAAAACTGTGTGTCACATATACAACAACGTTTTTCGCTGGTTATAATGCAATCCCCGCGCAATTGTAATGCTACTTACATGTTTGGGATTGACTCTGTACCCAGCTATTATGAGGTTATTCGACGCCAGATTAATTCTTTACGGAAAAGACTTATGTCGACAGACGACTTCTTACTTACAACTTTGCGGCTTTCTGATTTGTCTCAGACTTCGCGTTTAGTTGTCATTGGTCTCGCCAAATCTATGTAACGCGCTAGTAATTTGTCTTTTGGCTTCAATCTTATTATTTATTTATTCATTCTGTACACCATATGTGTCTGAAATAAATAAGTATTATTATTCTATTGAAGAGTCCTATCTCGGGGCTATCCTATTGTATTTATGATTTATAGGCTTGGCCCCTGATGAAAGATATTCCAGGGATATACAGAATTTATGCTCTCAAAAATATCTGAAACAAATGCTGTGGGGTACATGAGTACTTGTAATGATATTATAATACAATTCCTACACTCAGACTGTTGTGGGATCGGGACATACCAGGAGAGTGGGTATGTTTATAGACATGTTTTTGTATTGTTCGATATACTTTGTAAACCAGAGTATGTTCCCGGTGTTTTGATGAAGCCAGATATCCCTACATCCAACATTGTCTAAAGATGTTTTTATAAAGTTCACCCATTTACTTTTAAAAGTTTCAGATACATAGCTGTTATATAAGAGTTTATATGTCAAGTATGAAAGTTTAGAGACTTTGGCTTGGATTAACCTGGCCCAGAATGACAACATTCGTTTCTGTATTGTTAGCCAGCTGTGTTAGCATAAGCGGGTATCTGCCAAGTTCCCCATATAACATAAAATGGGGAGTACTTTTCCTGACACAAAGTATTTGAGAAAGTTTGTATGCACCATTTCAATAATACTGATATTACTAAAGCCCCAGATCTCACAACCATAGAGTAATAAGGGGACGACAGTTTGGTCAAACAGTAGAAGCTGACAGTCAATAGGAAGATATAAGTTTTTTATCCTGGCATATATAAGAGATACAATACTTTACCTGCTTGTTCGACAATGCGTTTGATAGCGTTCACAAATGAGCCTGTTTTACTGAAGACAACACCAAGATATTTGTACATATCAACAATTTCTATCTGTTTACACGTAATAAGGAACTCCTGATTACATTTTCTGGAACCAAATACTATAATTTTCGTTTTATCTGTATTGATGTCGAGTTTCGAAATAGGACAGTATTCTGAGAAGACATTTAATGCTTGTTGTAAATCATCAGGGCTTTGCGCTACAATGATAGTATCATCTGCATATAGCAGGACAATGAGATGCATAATAGTAATAGTAATTGAATCTGTATTACTTTTGAGTATCAGGTCAACTTGCGGTGAAACATCATACCGAGGAATTTAACACTAATTCTTAGTTCTATTTCTCATCACCCAGAGACAAATATTTTAAAGCTGATTGTTTGAAAATACAATACCCGTTGTCTTTGTGGCTGAACATTTGAATGCCCGTTCGTTTGCCCATTTCGCTTTTGTGACCAATGTACATTGTTGAATTTTTTTTTGAATTGAATTTTATTCACCAACAAAAGAAAAGTAAATCAAGAGACAAAGGCAATCTGCATATTGAGGCATTGAAATAAATGAAGAAATCGATTTGCCAAGTGACATAGATTGGCGGGAATAAAACCCCTAGGGGCTTGTTCTATCCCTAAATAAAGACTATAACATTAACGTAGAAATCTACAGTAAGATTTATGGGTGAAATAACGTAGCAATCGTTATACTTTTGTATAAATTATATACAAGTGAAACACCTGGCAATTTTTGTGATATTAGGTCAGATTCCTATAAGATATGTTTTAAGTTTTGATTTGAACAGCGAAGTAGATTTAATTGTTTTAATAACAGGAGGAAGCTTGTTCCATTCACGAGGGTCCACTGGTTTTGAGCGTATAAAATGATAAATTGGATCGATAAAATGGCCTATAAAGGTTAAGTTTTTGCCCTCTGGTATGATAATGATGTACGGCGGATTGTCTAGTAAAGTATGTTTGATATGATTTTGGCAAATTGTACGAATGGTGCATAAATTTGTGGACAATCAACAGACATGAGTACAAGTTTAATTTAGATAACGTCAGTATTTGAAGACTTCGAAATAATGGTGCTGTATGTTCGTATTTGTTGGATAAAGTTATTGTTCTTACAGCTCGTTTTTGTAATAATAATAGTGTATTCAGGTGAGTAGTATAAGTGTTGCCCCAGATGGTATTACAGTAAGATAAGTAAGGAAATATCATTGAAAAGTATAAAATATACAATGTTTTCTTGTTTATAGAGTTTTTAATAAAATTTATAATTCCTATATTTCGTGATACTTTGTTACATATGTAGTTTATATGCGTTTTCCAGTTCAACTGGTCATTAAAATAGAGGCCTAGGAATTTAAACTGATGAATGAGTTCTATTTCTGTTCCCGAAATAAAAAGGTGTGGCATGTTGGATGGACGAATATTGTTGTTCGGCCTAATTAGGATATATTTGGGGTTTTTTCCAGCATTCAGCGACAGGCGATTACACGAAAACCAACAATGAATTTTCTCTAGTTCCTGTGTCATTATACGAAATACTTCTGGGAGTTCTTTAGATGAAAACACAACACTGGTATCATCCGCAAAGAGGATAATTTTGAGTAGATTACTAACACTGCATATATCATTTATGTATAGAAGAAAGAGAATTGGCCCGAGAATCGATCCTTGTGGAACCCCACAGGAGACATACATAGAATCAGAAGAAATGCCATTATAGACGACAGTCTGTTGGCGTTCAGCTAAGTAACTACGAAACCATTTATTAGATGAACCGCGGAAGCCAAAGTGATCCAACTTAGAGAGAAGAATATTATGATTTACGGTGTTAAATGCTTTTGACAGATCCAAGAAGCATACAGCACTGTAGAGGTTCGACTCTTTAGCAGAAATTAGTATATCACGAAGAGAGCATACTGCTAAGAGAAGTAGAGTGATTTGCTCGAAATCCACACTGGTTCATAGAAATAAGTTCATGTGACTCCAGGAATTCAATCATCCTTTTAACAGCAAGTTTCTCCAGTATTTTGCTGAAACATGGCAAAACAGATAATGGTCTATAGTTAGAGAGCTTAGTAATGTCACCCGATTTAAAAATGGGTGTTACTTTAGCAGATTTATAGAGAGTTGGTACTATACCAGAGTTGAAAGATATATTGCAGATGTTCGAAAGAGGAGCAGAAATATAATTCGATACCAATGTTACTATTGATATTCGAACACCGTCCAAGCCAGGTGCAGCGGATTCCAAACTCATGATAGTGTTTTGTACATCGTCAGCTGTGACTTGTGGAAACTGGAAATGTTCTGTAGTAGGGGTACCAAGATAATCTTTGAAGTTTTGACCAGTATCTGTGATTTGTGAATCGAGGTTCGCGGCAACTGTACTAAAGTATTCATTAAATCTAGAAGCAATTTCTTCAGTATTGGATATTTCGTTACCATTTACATTAAAGTACTTCGATACTTTTACGGATTTACGTCGATTAAGTATTTGATTCAGAATTGTCCATGTAGATTTGATGTCGTTGTTACTCTCATTGAATTTGTTTTCAAAATATTTTTTTTTAGGAACACGAAGAGAATGGTTTAGTTTGTTCCGGTATATTCTGTACTGGTTGTGAACATCATCATCATGAGTTGCAAGATATAACCTATATAACCTATTCTTTTCATATATTGAGTTTAAAATGCCAGGGGACATCCAAGGTTTAATGATTTTCTTTTGATGTGATTTGCGAGTGATAATAGAGAAACACTCATTATAAATCGAATTGAATTTGAAGGTAAAAGTTGCCAGGGCTGTATTAGGATCATCATTCTCATCACAGACATCTGAAAAATCAACATCTTTGATTCTTTGGATAAAACGGTCAGTTTGCTCATGTGTGATTTGTCGGTAGCTGATAGTACGATTGAAGGGAACATTGCACGATTCAGGTTTCAAAATGTAAAAAATTGGAAAGCGGTCTGTAATGTCTTTCAAGAAGATGCCAGACAGTAAGTTTTCTTCATGGAAGTTAAAGGAATAGTAAACTCTGCGTAAACTCGTGCTCGACATGACAGAATTATGCCATCAGATTCCAAAAACACGGGTAGAAAAAATCAACAAAATTCTACAGCTGAGTAAACACCGATTTATCGATCACACTTTAACACTTTGTGATCTGCGACATGTTGGAATGACTGTGACGTTTGTAGGCCACACTATTTTTATGTAGATGGCGCTGCGAGAAATATGCCTTTGTCATCCGGGATCTATCCCATAAGGTAAAGCATTAAACAACAACAACGGCAACATTAGCAGCGTTTCTTCTACTGCTTTCGGGTGATGTGACCTAATATTCTTGCCTCAGAAAGAGAGCTTGTGAAATCATATGCAAAATGCCACATGTCAACCTGTATATCAATTCGACATTCATATATCACGATCCTCATAATCGTCTTGGAGCGTAAAGAAAGATCCACAGATCTGTCAAAAGCCATCTACAGAATAATTTACAATTGGTCTCCATGTTATTAGCTACTCTGGCTTGGGCCCAACTACGTCACAGGAATAATGTCAGGTGATATTTAAAGGATTTTCATTGGCTAACGGCTCTCGGGCTTGTTAAAATGGCGACTTCCACGGATTATTCATCTGGGCAATAGTTCTGATGTTCAAAATGATCTCATTCATTCGGAATTACTAGAAAAGCTGATTTGTTTTGTTTTTCGAATACTAATGATATAGTTCTTTCGATATACGTATGCATCATCTTAGGGTTTTCTATTCCTTTAAGAAAAATATTATCTATTAGCGTTGATGTATGTGGTCGAACTCTCGTAGGTTTTGTAATTTGTGGAAAAAATGTTGAGATTTCATAATTTCAAGAAACTCCTTTGAAGGTGAATGACGATCAGTTTTAAAGAGATCAACATTGAAATCGCCCATTAACACACAGTTTGTTTTTGCTATATCAGGTTTGTTAAGAATGTTAAGTAGATATCTGTTAAAAGTATTCACGTTTTTATTTGGTGGCCTGTAAAATATTCTCACGATATTCTTTTTTTCGTCGTGGAGTAATTCAATAAAAAGAGATTCATATTCGCCATCTTCATCTAATTGAGAAAGATCTTCTCTCACTGTGCATGATTTTATCTTTTCATTAACGTAAAAAATAAGTCCACCTCCCCGTTTCTTATTTCTTCACCCTACTGAATCAACAAGTATGATTATAGGTGAAAACCGCCGGTCACGTGTCAAATTACAGTCAATGGTAGGTTTTCCAGTGCTTTCGTTATCAAGCGTGGGCGTGTGTCTGACCAGACGACAGTGACCACAGCCGAAAATGAACGATTTTCAGCATATCGATGACAGGTATGGTTACTGGTGTCCAGTCATATTTTGAAGGAGAAATATCGTACTATATTGTCACCAAACGTAGGGTTATTACTATTTCAAGTTAACAAAAATTTTAAACATTTTTGCGACGAGAGGTGTTTTTAGGTGTTGGTAGACAGTCCATTGTAGGTATTAGCATCGAATTATAGTGTGAGGAAATGAGCACAAAATGAACACGTGGGAACTTACTACCTGCCTCATGTATCACTGACTCATTCATCTCTCGATTCCTTCCACTTGTGTGTGTTTAAGAGGAATATGAACCATTAATAGTATATTCTCTGTCTGTCTGATATTACGACAGTCCATTGTATCATCATCGGACCGATCGACAGTCCATTGTAGGTCAACATGCACTTGTGAATGATGCACAGAGAGCACATCGTCTGATCTAATGATTCGCCAAATGGACTGTTGCCAAGACAAATGATAGCTACAATGGACAGTCGACATATCTGATATATAATCATATGTTGCCTCATTATAACATTGCAGCTGTTATGCGGCTTCAATGTGAAGTGATTCAACCTACAGTTCATGGTCGCATGACAAATGGACTGGTGCATTCACCTATAATCACACTTGTCGATTCAGTAGGGTGTTCTTGAAGATGGAAAAGGTATTAAGCCAGGGATGTCAAATAGTGCCTCAGTTGTTGGATTCAACCAGCTCTCTGAGAACCCAGAACACCAAATTCATATTTTAGGTTATGAATAAATCCGATGATCTCCGAAAAATGTTTGTTTAAGCTTCTAACGTTCATGTGTAAAAATGATAATGAATTATGTTTAGTAGTGTGTATTTCTTCGGTAAATGTTAATTCAGTGTAATATTTAGATTGGTGCGTATTGATATCGTTCCAGTGAGTAATTTCATAATCGGTGTCATCTGTAACAGCTTTACTGTGCTCAATATCGTTTAAATCAATTGGATTGAAACACATATTTTCTAATAACTCTAGATTCATCACATGGTCTGCTTCGGGTGTACAATAAGTTGCTTCAGGAATTTGTTCTCCGAAGAATGGTAAGATTGATGCTAGGTTCGCAAATGGAACATCCTCCTCGCTGGTTTCATTTAGATCCATTACAGTTCAGAGATATAATGTTAGGGATCGTTTCCATTATTCGTTTTTTCTTCAGTCGTGATTTTTCTTCAATTTTCTCGATTCAAAAACGATCATTCGTGAATCAGTCGCGAGGATATCGAGAAAAAAAATGAGAAAAAACGATTGAACCTTTTCTGAAAAAAACCCATTCTCTCGCAATATCGTTTTCGAATCGTTTATCCATGCGCGATACGTTCTTGATCGCGAATCTTCAATCGCGAGGGAATCGGGGTTTTTTCAAGGTGCGAGAGAATCGTGAGGCGGAGTGATATCTGACACATAGGCGAACTGGGAACTACATTTAATGCTGGTTGCGGATTTGTCAATGGAAAAACCTATATTACTATACTATACTGTATAAACGCGTAAGATATCCGGATAATATATATGATTCACGATCTATAGTCTCCTACAAGCCGAAGTAGGGCGTATGCTGGAAATATCTATACACATACCTGTACCATGCTTTCTGTGACGTCCGCGCTCAGATTTACTCTGGCGAAGCGTAAATGACAAAATTACATGTTTATTTAATAATCGTGTGAGTCGACAATGTATTAATCTTCAGTCATTCCCTTCATACTTCCGATAATTTCCTTGTATATTCATGCAACTTGGTATAAACAATACAGGATGATAGTCGCAATATCTTGTTTTTGTAAATACCGTGTATAGGTCATAAGTGGATTTGAGTTCGTCGTTGATTGCATTATCAGAATGATTACGGCACAGACTTGATAGAGGTGTGAATGGGCGCATGACGGATAACCCAGAACAGCTTAGCCCTCCAGCCGAGAATTCCTAGGTTAATTAAGGTGAAAAATAGAATAATTAAATATGTATATTTTGTTATAGTAAAACATACATTAGGAAAGGGTATCCATTCATGTTTTGGTACAGTTTTTAAACTATTGAGATGTGAATAAGTTTAAAAAATCATCATGAAGTTAATTTTATTTATTATAAGAATATTCGCGGCAGTGATTTCATATTTATATCAAATACATATCACAATGGTGATTGAATGGCATATAACGGTTGGATTCGCATATGTACAATACTTTTTATTTTAATTTTACATTTTGATAAATGAACTATGAATGATTCCAAAGGGAAGCTCAAACCAGAAACCTGAATATTATATAATTTCATCTCTTACTGGATTAACCAAAAAAAATTCTCTTCCGAGTACGATCATCGGTTAAAGATTTCGGGTTTTTTTCTTCGCAAAACTAAAGATTTGAATGTGGGATTTGAAAATCTGTCGGACATA
>JAVTVY010008412.1:0-46140 GCA_036873755.1 Hanleya hanleyi
ATCGCGCAAAAGAACAAAAGCATAATCTCGACTGAAACGCGTCGACCGTACGCGTTTCAGTCGCGATTATGCTTTTGTTTTTTTGCGCGATTTAGGCGAGTTTTCCGGCTGCGATTAATAAATTATAGTCGCGAAAATGTTTTTTTTTCACTCGCGTTAATGAGCAAGTTATTTCTGCCTTGTACTGTATATGTAAACTGTAGCCTTTAACGTGTATCCTATTTCACATCCAAACATTTCATCATTGACCATATCAGGCTTCAAATTCAGGTCAAATTACCCACTGATGGTGAAGTATCCTACATCAACCAATTAAGTCAGTCTGGTGCAATAACCCAGCAGAAGAAAGAAAGATGTGGTATCATCCTTCAGATTAGTCTGTGTGAGCAACAATGATAAAAGTTTACTGATGGTGAAACAAAGCCATGACGGCTGTTTAAAGGGTCTTAATTTATTTTCTTTGGGTAGAATTTAACTAGATAAAGTAACTTTGATCATCATGCCAAGAAAACTGTGGTCCGTTTTGCTCCAGCGTTTTATCGCGTTTAATGAGTATCAGTTTCCACCACCGAGTCCTGTAGGGCTAAAAATACCCTGTCATTGATCCACACTCCACTGTATGCCACATGGCCCTATTACTGAGGTTAATCTTAACGTGCATTTGGGACAATTCCACAATTGCCCGACAGCATAGGCCTACTGCATATACCCTCAAACAATCAGCGCTGTTTGCATAACTTAAATTGTTAAACCATATCATTGAATTAATATAGCAGAAAACATTGATGATATGATATGTACACTATGACCAAAGACATGTTCATAATGTGCTAATCGGATAGTTAGGACAATCATTTCTTTGCATCAGAGAGTGTGTGACTTGCATCAGAGAGTGTGTGACTTGGATTCAAGGGTTAAGACTAAGTCAGTATGTCGGCACCTCTTCCCACTTCCCTTATATGTGTTGTAATTTGGAGGGAAATACAATTTTGACAGCAGAAATATGACCCCGCCATTTGCTGATTAGAGCGATAAAACAGGGTAGGCTAAATGGACCCTTTTCAATGCAGTATTTCTTGGCATGGATGTGAAAATATGAGGACATACTTTGGGGTTTTTTTTGTACCTCTTGAATATTGACTATATATCACACTTGGATATAATTTGAACAAAAAATTACATGTGTAAACAAAATATGTCTAAATTTCTCTTGTCTTTTCAAATCTTGATCCATTTTGATTCCTTGATTAGGGGATACAGAATCACTGCCACGGAGTGTGTTGGTGTGTGACAGCAATGCAATTCCGATTCACACAACGAAGCTGAGGTGGTTTAACCCTATCTGGCCTGGGGGGGCCATTATGGCCCCCCTACCAAACTTTCTGCGCTATCTCCGGAACGACGAAAAATGGAGTGCTGAAACTCTGGGACTTTATAGTTTGCCTTATTGGGGTCATTTTGAGACCATTTGCATAACCCCCTGAGCAGAGGATCATGGGTAAATGCAAGATGGCGGCCACGTGGGGTACCAGAAAAGTGATGTTTTTGTCATATTTCTTCAAAATTTCTGCTTTTCCGCGATGAAAAGTTGGCAAAAACTATTTTATTTCACATCACAATAATATTTACTAATTTTTCATGCAGTTTTGCGGAGAAATTGCATAAATCAAAAATTCGGAAAATCCGACCAAAAAAATCGACCAAAAAATGCCGTTTTTGAAAATGACGTCACTGTGACGTCATCAAAGCGGCCATCTTGGATTTTTTCTGGTAGAGCTTGACCCAAGGGTATAGTGTGGTAAGTTTCAGCCGCCTAGCTCAAGGGATAAGAAAAATAATTAGGGGGGGCCATTTCGGCCCCCCCCCCCAGGCCTGGACAGGTCCCAAAAAGCCCAGGGCAGATAGGGTTAACGTTTATCAATGAAGAAAATCACCGATCAACCGCCATAGAATATAATGTGAAACAAGAAAACCGGAATAGTACATTCATCAGATTGCCGATACCCAAAATGTGTTGTCTCATATATCTAGATAACAACGTGATGTAGAGACGCTATTTATTCATCTTTGTACCGGTTATGCTCAGGAGAATGACATAGAATCATTATTATCTTGTGCATAGAAGGTGTTGGTCTTGAGTTGAATTACCGTAAACTACATAAATGCTACCTTTCTACTATGGTACTATATATAAAAATTTGTTGTATTGTTGGGAAAATAATGTGATTCCAAAAGTTGTTTTAATCCTGGACAAGGGCACTGAAAACCATTAAAGAGATGTAAATGTATTTTCACACGTAAAGCTTGAAATCTACTGAACCTATATTATTCAATCTGTTTCCTTTAATTAAAAAATTGTAAAATTAAATCGGCGATCGTTATTTATTTTGGAATGAAGGCGCATTAGGAGACTGTTACCAACAAGTTCTGAGCTGATCTACTTTTGATGAAAATTTCTGGTGATTTTTGATGAAAATCACTGGCGATTCTGACTTGGGCGGTGCCCATCTTAATATAGGCAGGATTTCAACTGGGGGTGGGGGTTTCCAAGAGTTCAGTTCGCGTTCGGGTCCTAATGCCTACTGTACTTCGTAGGTCCTGTGACGTTAGTCACACTGCCATGTATTGCAATCTATGGACGCTTATTCGATTTCAGTCCCAAATGCCTGTCTCGTTTTCGGCTGTACAGTAGCCCATGTATCCATACGTGCCATAATCTGGAGAAAGTTGCAAATCGAAAACTTGTATCTGATGATTGAGATACCTTAAATACATGACTTTAAGAAATCGGATGTAAATAATTCCCGGGTGTTAATAACGCTGATAATCGACCTGGCATACAATGTATGTGCAAACCATTTCAATCAAATTGTATGTTGGAATAATCTGGATAGAGACGACCACTTTTGAAAGGCAACTGTCTCCGTTCGGGTCATGCCTGTTTCGAGATTTTGTCATTCATCAATTAAATTGATTTGGCAAGAAACTCGATAAAACAACTATACAAACGTTATGCACCGACGACCTTAACCACTCAATCTTGACATATAGGAGCGCCAGGCATAACAACTTTCACGATGATTTTCAACAAACCGGTTGCCGATATATTTGAATCGGGTTAGTACTATATATTTGAGATCTCCTGCGCGGTGCATTTCTTTATTTATTTAGAAATTGTATTTTACACATAACTGAATTTAGTTGTTACAAATAATAGCAGTGGGGGAGGGTCATGCAATTAGTGATACGGGAAATTGTAATGGACCGCGACTGCATCCCGAATCTCCTATAACTGATTCACACAATCACTTACAATTGACCCCAATCCTTCAAAGAACACTGGATACACTTAAATGTGAGTTCAGGTCTAAACTTCAGGTACCTTGAATAGTGCTTATTCTAACATGCTCCACGTTATAGCCGTGCGCTGATTGGTCCAGACCTCAAAACATACGGAGATTATCACACGATAAACTTCATTTGTTTGTTGTCATCTGTTTACATTCACGTGCCGAACTGGTGACGTCTAATTCTTGTGACGCAGTGCCACAAAGTTGAGCGACGATTGGTTCATTCACTGCGCAGTGGGCGGAGTTCACACAGCTGCAGCTCGTGAACGAACAGCACGCGCGAGCATGGCCTGCAAACCAGTCACGAAATTCTCGCATCAAAACGGGACAAGTTTGCAGAAAAGTTGCCATTCCGCTTATGAAATGAGGAAATATTTATCATTGTGCATGTTAGAATGGAGTTAATGACCTTCTTAGTGAATATTATCGTGTAATAATTTTTCGATGTTTAGTTTTAGACCTCATCAAAAAATCTCGCGGCTGCGCCGCTCGGTTTTTTGATTGACGGTCTAAAACAAAACATCGAAAAATTATTACACGATAATATTCACTAAGGCGGTCATTAACTCCTAAATATTCCCCGTCCCCCTGGTTATAGTGTTTAATATTCCCCGTCCCCCTGGATATAGTGTTTAATATTCCCCGTCACCCTGGTTATAGTGTTTAATATTCCCCGTCACCCTGGTTATAGTGTTTAATATTCCCCGTCACCCTGGTTATAGTGTTTAATATTGCCCGTCACCCTGGTTATAGTGTTTAATATTCCCCGTCACCCTGATTATAGTGTTTAATATTGCCCGTCACCCTGGTTATAGTGTTTAATATTCCCCATCACCCTGGTTATAGTGTTTAATATTCCCCGTCACCCTGGTTAGTGTTTAATATTCCCCGTCACCCTGGTTATAGTGTTTAATATTCCCCGTCACCCTGGTTATAGTGTTTAATATTGCCCGTCACCCTGGTTATAGTGTTTAATATTGCCCGTCACCCTGGTTATAGTGTTTAATATTGCCCGTCACCCTGGTTATAGTGTTTAATATTGCCCGTCACCCTGGTGAATAGTGTTTAATATTCCCCGTCACCCTGGTTATAGTGTTTAATATTCCCAGTCACCCTGGTTATAGTGTTTAATATTCCCCGTCACCCTGGTTATAGTGTTTAATATTGCCCGTCACCTGGTTATAGTGTTTAATATTCCCCGTCACCCTGGTTATAGTGTTTAATATTGCCCGTCACCCTGGTTATAGTGTTTAATATTCCCCGTCACCCTGGTTATAGTGTTTAATATTCCCCGTCACCCTGGTTATAGTGTTTAATATTGCCCGTCACCCTGGTTATAGTGTTTAATATTGCCCGTCACCCTGGTTATAGTGTTTAATATTGCCCGTCACCCTGGTTATAGTGTTTAATATTCCCCGTCACCCTGGTTATAGTGTTTAATATTGCCCGTCACCCTGGTCATAGTGTTTAATATTCCCTGTCACCCTGGTTATAGTGTTTAATATTGCCCGTCACCCTGGTTATAGTGCTTAATATCGCCCGTCACCCTGGTTATAGTGTTTAATATTGCCCGTCACCCTGGTTATAGTGCTTAATATTGCCCGTCACCCTGGTTATAGTGCTTAATATTGCCCGTCACCCTGGTTATAGTGTTTAATATTGCCCATCACCCTGGTTATAGTGCTTAATATTGCCCGTCACCCTGGTTATAGTGCTTAATATTGCCCGTCACCCTGGTTATAGTGTTTAATATTGCCCGTCACCCTGGTTATAGTGTTTAATATTGCCCGTCACCCTGGTTATAGTGCTTAATATTGCCCGTCACCCTGGTTATAGTGTTTAATATTGCCCGTCACCCTGGTTATAGTGCTTTAATATTGCCCGTCACCCTGGTTATAGTGTTTAATATTGCCCGTCACCCTGGTTATAGTGTTTAATATTGCCCGTCACCCTGGTTATAGTGTTTAATATTGCCCGTCACCCTGGTTATAGTGTTTAATATTGCCCGTCACCCTGGTTATAGTGTTTAATATTCCCCGTCACCCTGGTTATAGTGTTTAATATTGCCCGTCACCCTGGTTATAGTGTTTAATATTGCCCGTCACCCTGGTTATAGTGTTTAATATTGCCCGTCACCCTGGTTATAGTGTTTAATATTGCCCGTCACCCTGGTTATAGTGTATAATATTGCTCGTCACCTTGGTTATAGTGTTTAATATTGCCCGTCACCCTGGTTATAGTGTTTAATATTGCTCGTCACCCTGGTTATAGTGTTTAATATTGCCCGTCACCCTGGTTATAGTGCTTAATATTGCCCGTCACCCTGGTTATAGTGTTTAATATTGCCCGTCACCCTGGTTATAGTGCTTAATATTGCCCGTCACCCTGGTTATAGTGTTTAATATTGCCCGTCACCCTGGTTATAGTGCTTAATATTGCCCGTCACCCTGGTTATAGTGTTTAATATTGCCCGTCACCTTGGTTATAGTGTTTAATATTGCCCGTCACCCTGGTTATAGTGCTTAATATTGCCCGTCACCCTGGTTATAGTGTTTAATATTGCCCGTCACCCTGGTTATAGTGCTTAATATTTCCCGTCACCCTGGTTATAGTGTTTAATATTGCCCGTCACCCTGGTTATAGTGTTTAATATTGCCCGTCACCCTGGTTATAGTGTTTAATATTGCCCGTCACCCTGGTTATAGTGTATAATATTGCTCGTCACCTTGGTTATAGTGTTTAATATTGCCCGTCACCCTGGTTATAGTGCTTAATATTGCCCGTCACCCTGGTTATAGTGTTTAATATTGCCCGTCACCCTGGTTATAGTGCTTAATATTGCCCGTCACCCTGGTTATAGTGTTTAATATTGCCCGTCACCCTGGTTATAGTGTTTAATATTGCCCGTCACCCTGGTTATAGTGTTTAATATCGCCCGTCACCCTGGTTATAGTGTTTAATATTCCCCGTCACCCTGGTTATAGTGTTTAATATTGCCCGTCACCCTGGTTATAGTGTTTAATATTCCCGGTCACCCTGGTTATAGTGTTTAATATTGCCCGTCACCCTGGTTATAGTGTTTAATATTGCCCGTCATCCTGGTTATAGTGTTTAATATTGCCCGTCACCCTGGTTTGGGACTGTGACGAGTGCCTCTAAATTATATCGTTCCGTTTCATTGACTTAGCTTTTATTCATGTGTGTAGGACTTAGCTTTTATTCATGTGTAGGTACTGAATTGTATGTCTTCGAGAAGATGCGTTATGGATTCGTTCGGACCGTTCTTATCGCTCTTCCTTTGGTGTAGTCTCTCTTAACTGAGATTACTTCCTTTTACATGCAATTAGTCTGGTAGCGACCACGCCATTAGAGGTGGTGATTCTCTTACTGTCAAAATTGTCTGGTAAATCCAGGTCTTAATTGGCCAATTTTTGTGAAGAATTATTGGCTCATTATAGCCCATCGCAGAACACCGAGATTAGTTATTACGTTATTATTCGTATCTCCTCTCTTTTGAACCTGGGGTGATCTCTCTCGATAAGTCTTAGAGTGTAATAGATCGTTTCGGAATCATTGGTCAGATAGATGGTTCGTGGGAAATACATGCAAACAACTTGATATATATACAGTGTCTTGAGACACTTAGATCTGGATTTAGTTGTCTGTCGTTAATTTCGGTCCGGAATTCAGTGTCTAGGGACACTGGCTTCCGGAATGGGAATGTTTTACTACAGTATATTTGCACTATCGCATTCGGATTTGTTGAGTATGGCTAACCAGAGAAATTCGGAACAGTATAGCATCGAATCATTTAAGGGTGTCCGCTGATAGTAAATCAAAGTAATTAACTTTTTGGATGATGTGTGTTGTTGCATTCATAATGAGGAAAGACAAAGAACAACATATAGGTTCATGTGATTATATTTGCTGTAGACACTGTTAAATGAACTGACCCATGCTCCATTTGATAACCCAGAAAACATAGAAAAATATGAAAAAATCATATGAAGAGTATTTAAATTTTTAGCTCATCTGGGCCGAAGGCCCGATAGGCTAATGTCATGGCCTGATTGTCCGTCGTCCGTCGTGCATCGTGTGTCGTCCGTAAACATCTTCTTCTCTGAAACCGCTTAGCCGATTAAGCTGAAACTTGGCATGCATGTTCCCCCCGATGAGTGCACCAGAATTTGTTTATGCCATGTCGATATGATTTTTAAAATGGCTGCCATGGCGACTATCTTTGATTTTCCCATGAAACATTGTTATCGCGATTTCTCAGGAACTACTACATGGATCTTTCTCAAATTTGGTACACAGGTTCATCTTGGGGTCTAGTTGTGCAAGATACCTTTTGTGGTCTGATTCAAAAATCCAATATGGCCACCAGGCGGCCATCTTGGATTTACACATGAAACATTGTTATCGCGATTCCTCAGGAACTACTACATGGATCTTTCTCAAATTTCGTACACAGGTTCCTTTTGGGGTCCAGTTGTGCAAGATACCTTCTGTGATCTGATTCAAAAATCCAATATGGCCACCAGGCGGCCATCTTGGATTTCCCGATGACACATTGTTATCGCGATTTCTCAGGAAGTACTGCATGGATCTTTCTCAAATTTGGTACACAGGTTCCCCTTGGGGTCTAGTTGCGCAAGATATCTTTTGTGGTCTGATTCAAAAATCCAATATGGCCACCAGAAGGCCATCTTGGATTTCCCGATTAAACATTGTTATCGCGATTTCTCAGGAACTACTGGATGGATCTTTCTCAAATTTTGTACACAAGTTTCCCTTGGGGTCTAGTTGCGCAACATACCTTTTCTGCTTTGATTCGAAAATCCAATGCTGCCACCAGGCGGCCATCTTGGATTTCCTCATGAAACATTGTTATTGTGATTTCTCCGGAAGTACTAAATGGATCTTTCTCAAATTTGGTACACAGGTTCCCTATGGGATCTAGTTGTACAAGATACCTTTTTCGGTCCGATCCGAAAATCCAATATGGCCACTAGGTGGCCATCATGGATTTCCCCATGAAACTTTGTTATCGCGATCTCTCAGGAACCACTGCATGGATCTTTCTCAAATTTGGTACAGAGGTTCGCCTTGGGGTCTAGTTGTGCAAGATACCTTCTCTGACTCGAAAATGCAATATGGCCACCAGGCGGCCATCTTGGATTTCCGTTTGAAAATTTGTTATCGTGATTTCTGAGGAAGTACTGCATGGATCTTTCTCAAATTTGGTACATAGCTTTCCCTTGGGATCTAGTTGTGCAAGATATCTTTTGTGATTTGAGTCAAAAATCCAATATGGCCACCAGGTGGTCATCTTGGACTTCCCCATGAAACTTTATCACGATTTCTCAGAAACTGCTGCATTGATCTTTCTCAAATTTGATACACAGATTCCCATTGGGGTCTAGTTGTGCAAGATACCTTTTCTGGTTTGATTCGAATATCCAATATGGGCACCAGGCGGTCATCTTGAATTTCCTCATGGAATTTTGTTATCGTAAATTCTCAGGAAATTACTGCATAGATTTTTCTAAAATTGGGTACACAGGTTCCCCTTGTGGTTCAGTTGTGCAAGATACCTTTTTGATCCATTTCGAAAATCCAATATGGTCGCATCTTGAATTTCCCATGAAACTTTGTTATCATGAAATCTCAGAAAATTACTGCATGGATCATTTAGTGTTCAGGGGAGACAACACAAGTTAGAAACTCATCTATTGCAGTTCTTTAGTAAAAATTTCTTACAGCTACTTTCTCCAGTTGCAGCCAGATGAGCTACAGTGCCGTGGCACTATTTTTCTTATATTCTACCTGTTTGAAGATAACCATAATGTCTATCACAATTTATCAAATTGGATGAACGGTGCTGCGCAAAAGTCTGGGCTATAAGACTTTTGAAAGAACTCCCTATCTCTTAACCTAGGAAAGGGAGAATACCTAATGGGGAAAACAGGCAAAATCATGGAAAATGGACGCCAAAGCCCAAAACCATCAGCGGATTAAGGAAAGACAACAGATATTTTCTATCCGAGGCGAGAAGGAAATACATCACAATATTCACACTTACCTGGCGAGCCAGGGTAAGTTTTGTTTCATCAATGCATATAATTCATTAAGAATACGATTGTCAAGCCCGTCATTCTATGTCCAGCCGTCGTCCATCGAAGAATTTCCGAGCAAAGATCAGGAGAAACTACATTCACAGAAACATTCATTTCAGCTTGAAATTGTAGACAAACTATCAAATAGTCTGGATCTGCGTGAAGATGTACGGGAAAGACACAGGTGATATATAGACGCTGATCAAACCAGCCAGCTCTTTGCGGTTTAGACTCACGCTATATTATCTGAATACACCCATCGGACTCTAGTTACCCCGAACTAGAATTAGAATCCGGGGTAACTCGAATTGATGCGATTCCCTCAGACGCCCTCAATGCTCATCAGCTAGCACAAGAAGAGTTACTTATTTGAACTGATCCGTCAACACAGCTATCGAGATAGGGTATCTAATTCCGCTTAAGCCAGTGCCAGGGGTCGTATTGTTACTTCGTAAGTTACACATGAACACTGACTGTTAGATGCCGATGGACGCTTTCCTATGGTAAGCTTGCTTTTAAGTCGCCAGACTTAAAGATTTCCCACCCCTACATGTCTCACCAATTTGGGCGTTACATGTTAGTTTACTGGGGCATTGTTTTCATTAACCATGTTTACCCCATGTTGAGGCGTTTACTCTATCAGACTCTCTCGCTGCTCATCCACTAACATTAGATTGTGGTCTAATGGCGCTACTCTGGTGACCGCTAGCCTCACACTGCTGAAGTGGCATGGGTTCGAGCCCAGCTGGTCCATGTGTGAAAGTTTGTCAGTTACTTGCCAATGGGCGGTGGTTCTCTCCGGGTACTCCGGCTTCCTCCACCAACCAAACTGACTGTCACCATATGAGTGAAACAACCTTGAGTGTGAAATTTTTTGCCACCCCACTACACCTGCTTGACAATTTTACTTCATCAAATGTGAAAGGCTGTATGGCTGAAGAAGTTTATATGACAACCAAATTACATTGACTCCGATCCTGTTGATTAACACTCTGGAAATGGCAGGTCTGGTTCTATTTTCACCGTGCTTTTCTTCGTCGTTTTAATGAAAGCCAGGACATACTATGAGGCGCCGTTTGTGACAATATTGTCAACGACAAATATATAGAGGTAAAACCAAAATATAAAGTCGCCATTTGTGACAATATTGTCAGACACAAATATATAGAGGTAAAACCAAAATATAAAGTGACATTTGGCAAATATAGCGTGTGGTTTTATAGTTAAAACGATATAAATAGGGCCTATATATATAAAGTTAATTTTTTTGAATATATATAAATATTTTTTGAAAATAGAAATAAACGTCTTAATTTGACGTAAATATAAAGTACACGAACTAAAATATATGGTGTACATGTAAACCGGATATGCCCAAAGGAAGCTGCGCAATCGATGTGCGCGCGAGTAATACTGGTTAATCAAAACTGCAACTGGGTTCTGAAGCGAAACTATGACAGCGATGAAAGCCACTCGCATGTCACAGATGTGGCGAATCATACAATAAGATCACGTACCTGAACATATTTCAGTTCACTGCCATAATGATTTAGTAAAGGCCTATTTCAATTTTCAACAATTACTGTTATCATTTACAATCGTAGTTCAGAGTTATCACATCAATTAGATATAAATACATCTACTTATAAATCACCATAATGTATCCTGGCCTGCAGACAATATCAAGGCCTGTCCCTTCGATGTTCAATCTGCGATTCCACCGGCCAAGTCGCTGGTTGCTATCAACAGAAGTTGAAATAAAACATGCACAGTAGTTCTACCTGAAAATAACGATGTATTAATTATGCGCAACACAAATATTAGGCAATTTGAAATCATACTGAATATGAGCATGTTTCATTGATCGGAACATGACCATTCATAGCTTAGTTATTGTCGTTTTGTATATTTTATCGTTTTTCGATAATATCCGCATTTCCAAACAAGACAAAAAATTGGCAGGGAACTTGATATAAGTACAGCGAATGTGGAATCTAGTGTTCCTCATGAGGAACACTAGATTGGCCTTTTTCACTTTTGCGCTGCCTCGAAGCTGTTAACTAAGGAATCAGTCGAAGCCGTTTTACCCCTGCCTGCTAATCGCTAATTGATACGCTTATCGTATACTTGATACGCTTATCATCGTCAGCGTATATCGATGCCCGTCAAGAACCCCATTGGGCCAGAAGTGATTTTCAATAAGCGTATTGAAGATCACTTCTGGCCCAATGGGGTTCTTGATGGGCATCGATATACGCTGACGATGATAAGCGTATCAAGTATACGATAAGCGTATCAATTAGCGATTAGCAGGCAGGGGTAAAACGGTTTCGACTGATTCCTTAGTTAACAGCTTCGAGGCAGCGCAAAAGTGAAAAAAGGCCAATCTAGTGTTCCTCATGAGGAACACTAGATTCCACATTCGCTGTACTTATATCAAGTTCCCTGCCAATTTTTTGTCTTGTTTGGAAATGCGGATATTATCGAAAAACGATAAAATATACAAAACGACAATAACTAAGCTATGAATGGTCATGTTCCGATCAATGTTTATATTTACGTCAAATTAAGACGTTTATTTCTATTTTCAAAAAATATTTATATATATTCAAAAAAATTAACTTTATATATATAGGCCCTATTTATATCGTTTTAACTATAAAACCACACGCTATATTTGCCAAATGTCACTTTATATTTTGGTTTTACCTCTATATATTTGTGTCTGACAATATTGTCACAAATGGCGACTTTATATTTTGGTGTTACCTCTATATATTTGTCGTTGACAATATTGTCACAAACGGCGCCTCATACCATACACAAGGAAGTGTAATAGAAAATGTGGATCTGTCAACAAACGCCCAAATGATCAGTTTCGGAGGGAAACTATTCATTTGCAGTATTTTTGATGTTGATTATGCAAGTCTGTCTCTTTCAAACAGACTTGAAAGTAGATCAACACTGAAGCATAAAAATGTAGACGAGCTGTAAGCCTAAATTGTATATCACCACTAATATACTACTTGCACTGTCTAGAGATGCAGAGGCAAATCCTTGTCAGGTCTTAACGCCATGTAATATATGCCAGAACTCGCTGCCTGCAAATCATCGTGCAATTCTATGTGACCTGTGTGACTCGTGGTCCACATCATGATCGAGATGTCACATACATTAGTGAGAAATATCGATGTCACCCAAGTATTACAAAGATAGCTGAGCAAATATCTACAGTAGGATTTTTTTCAAATGAAATCAGTTAAAGAAAAGTCTGTTTTCAAGCTGCTTTCCGGCATTCCTCTCGGAAAAGCTACTGGTTATGATTATGACGCATGTAAAAAAGTTAAATGTGTTGCTCCCTTGATAACACCAGTGGCCACCAACCTTCTAAATATTTACAAGTACATTCCCCACCCAGTGTAAATTTGTGGAAGTAACACCAGTTTCAAAAGATGAGGATGTCCTGAGCAAAAATGATTACATGTACAGACCAGTCAGCGTATCAGCTTGTGTATCAAAAAATATTCGAGCGCTGTTACAATGAAAAACTTGTTGTTTTTAGCAAGTCAATTTTATTCCCAGTAATGAACGCATTTTCTAAGGGATACAGCTGCCAGCATACTCGACTAAGAATGACCGAAGTCTGGAAGAGTGCCCCGGGACAGAGGGCGGCCGTGGGCGCGCTTACAACGGATTTGTCATAGGCATTTGATAGTTACCAGCATATGGTATGTCCAATGATAGTGCTGTTTCATGTTGTAGCTATATGAGAGGCAGATATCAGCGTGTTGAAATTGGACCCACCCGAAGCGATTGAAGCACGGTATTAGAGGGCGTCCTCCAAGGCTCAGTTTTGGGCCCCCTATTATTTAATATCATTTTAGACATAGTCTATTTTATAAAACATTCGTTATTATCAAATTTTGCTGATGATAATACACTTGTTGCTTGAAGCCGAAACGCTTACCATCGTAAATCAAATATTGAGAGAGGACGGCGAAATTGCAATTCGATTTTTCGTCAATAATCAAATGAAGCCCAATCCTGACAAAATCAATCAGTTACACGCAGGAAAACCGTCAACAATTATATTTCGACCAGGTTATGTTATTAGGAGTTTGTGTAGACAACAAATCTTGACTTTAAAAAGCAAGTTGCTGACATTGATAATTTCTTGTGGTATTTGATAAAAGTTTCTATCAAAAAACTCTGTACCTTGAAACAAATTGTACCAATTCACTTCAATGTTTGCCCCAGAATTATCCGTAATCAACAGTAGCGGTGAATGAGACAGAACCGTTGTTTATGCTCAATACTGCCTTCACCCCGCGAGAGCATATATTGTTCATTCGTACAGGGTCAATTTGATTAGCTTATGTGGCTATTAGAACTGCGTGTCTTCAGTTAATTCTGGAAGGTGCCATGAACCGTCTTCCTCTTCAGATGTATTACTAATTAGCTTGATATAACCGTACACGGTGGACATGGTATAGTGTCGTGCAGCTCCGGCACTTTTCCCACATCCACAGCCACGAAACTGATCAATTAAATATAGATGCTTTAGTTTGCTCGATATGGGCATACAATCGCTTTTCAACCAGTATTGACAGATATGCCCTGAACTGGAATAATTCCTCAACTTGCTTTAGGTGTATACTAGGCCCCATCCAAATTCTAATTTCTAACTGGTGGTCATTGGTGGACTTTTGAGGTGTGTGTGTTAAACTGTGTAAAATATTATTTGAATATGACGAATGCAACGGCAAACATCTCGAATCAATTAATGGAATTTATTTTAAAGTCTGTTTTTTTTAGCCCACCATCACCAGATGGTGGGCTGTTCAAATCGCTTTTTGTCCGTGGTCCGTCGTCCGTCGTCCGTCGTCCGTCCGTAAACAATTCTTGTTATCGCGATTTCTCAGAAACTACTGCATGGATCTTTCTCAAATTGGTACACAGGTTCCCCTTGGGGTCTAGTTGTGCAGATACCTTTTCTGGTCCGATTCGAAAATCCAATATGGCCACAAGGCGGCCATCTTGGATTTCCTCATGAAACCTTGTTATCGCGATTTCTCAGGAACTACAGCTTGGATCTTTCTAAAATTTAGTACACAGGTTCCCCTTGGGGTTTAGTTGTGCAAGATACCTTCTCTGGTCCGATTCCAAAATCCAATATGGCCACAAGGCGGCCATCTTGGATTTCCCCATGAAACCGTGTTATCGAGATTTCTCAGGAACTACTTCATGGATCTTTCTAAAATTTGGTACACAGGTTCCCCTTGTCGTCTAGTTGTGCAAGATACGTTTTCTGCCCCGATTCAAAAATCCAGTATGGCCACCAGGCAGCCATCTTGAATTTCCCCATGAAACCTTGTTATCACGATTTCTCAGGAACTTCTGCATGGATCTAGGCAGCCATCTTGGATTTCCCCATGAAACCTTGTTATCGCGATTTCTCAGGAACTACTTCATGGATATTATCAAATTCGGTACACAGGTTCTCCTTGGGAATCTAGTTGTGCAAAATACCTTTGCTGGTGCGATTCGAAAATCCAATATGGCCACCAAGCAGCCATCTTGGATTTCCCCATGAAACTTTGTTATTGTCATTTCTCAGGAAGTACTGCATGGATCTTTGTTAAGTTTGGTAAACAGGTTCCCCTTGTGGTCCAGTTGTGTAAGATACCTTTTCTGGTCAAATTCCAATATCCAATATGTCCATCAGGCGGCCATCTTGGATTTCCCCATGAATCTTTGTTATTGCGATTTCTCAGGAACTACTGCATGGATCTTTGTCAAATTTGGTACACAGGTTGGATCCGATTCGAAACCCCAATATGGCCACCAGGCAGCCATCTTGGGTTTCCCCATTAAACCTTGTTATCGCGATTTCTCAGGAACTACTGCATGAATCTTTCTTAAATTTGGTACACAGGTTCCCCTTGGGGTGTAGTTGTGCAGAATACCTTTTGCGGTCCGATTCGAAAATCCAATATGGCCGCCAGGTGGCCATCTTGAATTTCCTCTTGAAACATTGTTATCGTGAATTCTCAGGAACTACTTCATGGATCTTTCTGAAATTTGGTAAACAGGTCCCATATGGGGCCTAGTTGTGCAAGATAACTTTTTTGGTCCGATTTGAAAATCCATGTTACGCTTCAAATTATTACAGTATTCCCGAGTTGTAACATTGCATCACACGAGTCGGCGGATCAAACGGTGCGACATATTCTACATAGTGACAATAGAGAATATCCATACTTTCACCTTCCATATCAAGGAGTTCAAATAATTCGGAATTAAAATGTATTTCTTCAAATTTTAAATCAGTTTTCTTTAGTCCAGTGAACTGCCCCACTGTTTCGTCTGCCGACGGGTCGGCTAAATGAAGGGACGTCACTCTTGTGACACGTTACAACTCGACAACTGTAGACTACTGCATGTATCGATACAAGGGAGATAATCAGGATTCAGACACTTTCGAAGTTTAAACAATACTGCGCGGATCCCTTCAGTATTAAGTATTGTACCATCTATTTTCGAGCATGTTATCTTAAAAGAGATATCTCAAACTAGCCCAGTAAACAGAACAGAATTAGCATTCGTTCCTAATTATAAAATATTAAGTATGTTTCATAGCTCAAGCCAAAGGGTCAAAGAGATTTGTCTTCGCTTCCAGTACCCAATGATGACACGTGCAAAAAAAATAATAATACAAAACGAAGACAAACGATCCTCCGGACATTCGCTTTCAGGCTAACTTTGCTCTTTTCTCTTGTACTATAACAACCCACATAAGTACAGTTTCTAGAAATCTTGAAACTCCTTAAACTTAGAAAGATGATATATTGGTGTTTTCCAGTTTCCCCTTTTCGATCTTTGTCGCTCAGATTCGAAATTCTGTAAACAAAATTACAAATCAATCGTTTGTTTTTAGTAACAATGGACAAAAAGGTCCTCTTGTCATTAGCTTACAATTATCGGACAATGGTGGGCGCCAGGATCTCTCGTTTCTTTAGAGCGCAGGTGGTTTCTGGATTTAATCTGCATTTGAATGCAACAGAGACAGAATGCGTCATCGAAAAATTTACTATGAGCATTTCTATCAAAAAATCTAATTTCATGGTTATATTACTCCATTCACACTCATAATCCGAGACGAGATTTTCCAATGTAGATGGGCATCTACAGAATAATGCTTTGGTGATTCCTGAACCTCAAAGTGATATCGTTGTTAAATTTGAGCGATATGCAAGAGGTGGGAAAAATTGACGACGTCTGGCGACTAAAAAGCAACCATATGACTCTACCGGAAAGCATCCTTCGGCACCTGATATTTAGACCCGAGATACGAATAGCCTTAGTATCTCAGCCGCGCATTTATTGCAGCTGTTCATGTGGACATTATAAAGTATCCACCCGGCTCCTAGCACCGGCTTAAGAGGAATTAGATACGCTAGCTCGGGAGCTTTGATAACAAATCAGCTCATGAAATGAATATCGGACGGACTCTGACAAAAATGAGTTCCATAGATTGATTCGCACATGGGGAGGCGAATCATGCAAATGCGCAATTTGCAAGCCTTAATAAAGTGTTATGACTCAAAGTGTTGGAAAAAGTCTAACTCACTCACTAATCCTTAACTCAAAATTAGTTGTAATTATGTGTGCGATTGAATAGATATAATAACTAATGCTTAGATGCAAATTAAAAACAATTAAACAAGAAAACAAACACATATTGTGATATGGAAATTTAATGAAAATTCATTATACATGTATGTACTATATTTATTGTAATTATACATTAGTTAGCCGATCAGTAGCTCATTCAAAGCACATGTAAATGTAATTCATTCAAGCCCTCTTTAAATTATTTGTAAATATGTGTGGGATTACATTGATATAATAATTGTGTGATTACACTGATATAATAATTCAATAATTAAAAACGATTTAATAAGAAAACAAACAAATATTACGTAATGAAAATATTTGATGAAAATTCATAGTGTTGTTATATATTTCTACATCGTTATTGTTACTATACATTTGTTTGTCGGTCAATAGCTCGTTCAGAGCTAATGTTTTCTGGTTGTACATTATACCGACGCTAAATAAAGTTTCTTACTCTTACCCAAACACTCCATCTGAATGAGCATCGTGGACGTCTGATGGAGTAAATGCTTCAGCATGGGGTAACCTGGTAAATGCAAGAATACCCAGAGAAACGAACCTGTCGTACCGATAAATGTCCCACCAAAACAATAAACCTACATACATTTGTCGAATGACATGTACAGAGTGCGGGCTCTTAATGCATTTATTTTCTGCCGGTTGAATATATTATGTTGAAATATTACCCATATATTCTCCAGGTATAATGATATATATTTCAGACAGTGCTGTGGCCGTTGCAAATAATATATTACTTTTAACACGGCAATCGACCGGGAGTTGTTTTGTGTTAGTGTCATTATGGACTAGGTCAATAAACTTCTTAACATTTAACCTGACATTTCAATGTAGATTCTGACATGTTTCAACATTTTGCCTATTCCAACAGGCGACCCAAGACCTGGGTTGCCTTGGTAATGCTACATCTGGCTCAGAAATATACGCGAACGTCTTTCAGTGGTATATCCACGACAGCATCCGTGCCTGTGCTCGGAGTACAAATAACTCATCAGGGAAACCTTGGAGATTGAACACTTAAACTCACCATCGTGACAGCTATCGGACTTTTTAGTCTATGCTTTCTTTTCCAATATACACTTTATCGTTTAGCAGGATGCCATTATTATGAGGGTAGAACGTAAAAGAAATTGAGTTAGAAACAAGCGCTGGATGAGCGCAAAGACCTCCGTCGAGGCAACAGGGTCAGTAGGGGAATAGTACGTCACTGAATAACATAGGGCCGGATGCCAAGTTCAATTTTGCATTTGTTGGACGTTAACTTCACCAATGGTAATTAACCTGAGATTGAGGGTTCCCCACTAGTATGTCCAGCTAGGGATGTGGAAGTCACATTCCCCGCAAATAATATTTCTTTGATTTCACGTGCTTGAAATATTGGGGGTATGGAATAGAGTATATTGATGGAAAACCTGGAATACTGCTTGAGACATTAGAAATATCTTCAGCAGCTAAAGTTAAGCCAATCATAACAATATATAACACCATGTAATATCACCCAGGTATTGATCTTTGGTTAAGAATGTAATGCGATACATATACCTGTTCTTTGTGTTATTCTGTATGCAGTTAATTCTATATGTATTTTATACATGTACATATACCAGAAGTGGAATTGAAATTTGAATAAAATAATCAAAATATGTTCGGTTTTTATCTCTACTCAGGAAATGAAGTCTTTGTTTCTAGAAGCTAAATCATTTCAGACACATTCAAGCCCTCACCTGGTCAAGGGAGATAATTTTGTAAAAAAAAAAACAAAAAAAACAACAAGTATAGATCCACACTGGCGCAGACCAGAAAGTTTTATGACATTTGATGATATTTGTGGAGCATGCTGCAGGACTTCAACTTTCATGAATCTGATATTATCCACGTACAATCCCATTCTACATGATATTTTTGCCATAGCACCGATAAACTAGATCCCTTCATTTATGTGATCTAGATCCAGGGGCTATTGGGAGCTTCAGGTTTTGTAAAAGTTAGATCCAATTATTCTGAGAGAAGGAATGAAGTCCGGCATGGTTGTTTTAAGTTAGAACTGGGCATCCTTGAAAATGTCTGACCGATTGACACATGTATCACTCTGCCGGTGGTCATTACATGCGTAATGTTTATTTCCTGAGGAATCAGCTGATATCCAATGTGGGGGGGGGGGCTTGTGGCCAATCACTGACTCTGATTTTCACCACCTCTGTCATTCCACACCTTTCTGACACAGCTGAACCAATCAATAGTCTGTTTTGGTTTTTCCATTTCATCCAGTACATCCATTGTGTAACAGTCCTGTTGCATCTGATATCAGAAGTGCTAACCCTGCAAGTTGGAATCAATTGTATACATATTTAATATCAAAACTCACTTCATTGAAAATGTTTACGGCCTTCATTATATTTCATTCATTCGTCATACACAACAAGATGAAATCCATCATACCGGTTCAGTAGTAGGGAGCCGTGATTTCGAACCGCATTTTCCAGGGAGGTAACTCTTGGTTCCCCTTTTTCCGCCAGGGGGCGCCACCAGCTCAAGGTCACGTGGAGGTCAAAAGTAGTTCCGGCAACCTTTAACCTTCGTATTCCTCCGCGGTCTGGTGGTGATGCCGTCACTTCCGCGGACAGAAAGTAGTCCCATGTCAACCAAGTGACTTCCAATGTTAATGTATACGGGGAATGCCTAAAAAGAGTATGGGAATAGACGTTTTGTGACCGGGGTGGGTCCCTAGTGGACCGAATAAGTCGAGTGAGGTGTCAAAGTGAAGCGCTCCTCGAGGGCCATTCAGTCATGGATGGGTGCATGTAAAATTAGGATTTGTTCCCGAAAATATAAAAAGCGAAACACGGACTTTACCTCTAAAATAGGGGAAAATGCCTGTATGGGGTATGGGGATGGTCAATTTTTTTTGTGAGTGTTACTATGGGTTGTGGGGTCTCGGTTTTCTCGTCTCTCCGAGAAAAATACAATGGGAGGGGTCCCGGAGCGAATCGGGGAAATTTTTGGAAAAGTACCATATAGCCCATATAGTCCTATACTGGCTATATGGTGGTATAGGTCCAACCTGGAAAATTCACACACGTTCATTGTGATATGGGTTGTTTGGTCTTGTTTTTCACGTCTCGTCATTTGTAACACGATGGGAAGGGTTTCGAAGCGAAACGGTGAAATTTTTGGAAAAGTTCACCGAGGCCTGGATAGGCCCATAGGCCTATACTGCATGGCTATGGAAGTATAGGTCCATACGGGGTGAACGTTTTGGGGTCTAGGTGAGCCCCTAATGGTCCTATGGTGTCGTATGAGGTCTTATTTTGAAGCTCTCGTGGAGTTTGTAATGTATCGACTAATGGTTCGTCCGTGTGCAAGAGTCTGCGCATGCGTAGTCTGGCCGTAGTATAGAAAGCAGGCATGTTGGGGGATGCGTGGGGGTGTGTTTTAACCCACCACTAGGGGTCCATGGTTGTGGTTGGGTGGTGTGGGTTGTGACGTCACTTCCGGGTTTCACTAAAACTACCTTCGAACACAGAAGAGTTTCAATTTTTCAACACGTAGTGTCCGGATGTTCAACAACCGGGTTTTTCCCCGGCCCGGCCCGTTCCGGCCGCAGCGCGCGCGCGCGGGTTATCCGGAAGTGCGCGGCATCACCGGAAGTGCGCGGGTGAATTTCGCGTCAAAAGGTCACATCCAGGTCAAAAGGTCAAAGGTCTCCCTATCGGCAAGGTTCGGCAACAATGTTGCGGTATCAATATACAGAGGTTGAACCCAAAAAGGGGATTGTAAATTAACCTGGGAAGGATGGGCAGTTCCATTTGGACCAATCAGGGGTCGAGAAAAAGAGCCAATGAGCGATCGATAAAAGAACCAATGGACGGGTACTAGGTACACGTCTGCGCCTACATCCGGGTACTGGGATGCTTTCGCCTACGTCGCGCCTACATCCGGGTTCTTGTACACCCGGGTAATGTTTTCTGGACATGGATGGGTTACCTTTGGCTCCATTCTAGGCCACTGATTGGCTAATACGGTATTCAAAGCCAGTTTCATGCATTATGCTCATATAGAAAACACACAAGACAGGGTTTTTTGGTGAGATCTCATTTTGTTTTTTATTCAGTAACAACAACAACGTGAGAACAACCACGTGAAAACTGAAGCCCAGAACAGGGGGCTTGTACATTGAAAGAACTGAAGCCCAGGACAGGGGGCTTGTAAACTTAAGCCCAGAACAGGGGGCTTGTGTACATTGAAAGAACTTAAGCCCAGAACGGGGCTTGTACATTGAAATGATGGACGGCCCAGTCATATACGAGTACATCGCGGTCCTCGGCCTTGGGGTACTCGTCAAACATCTGTACGATGGTAGATAACGTTCTGCCCCGGCATCGATGGTACAGGTAAAACAAGCAATATTGTCCGCACACGCTACTGGTCAGGCTTTGCAACGTTTGACTGTTCCAACACCACGTCTCTGTGCCTTGATCCATGCAGTCTGTTAAATCGGGGTGGAGGGGTGGTAGGCCGTACGGGTCAAAGTATTCGCCCTGCGCTTCTGTCAAGTACACGCCCACCCAATGTTCACCGGGCCGATCCATCGGGTCCGTGTTGAGAACGTAACCAGCAGGATACATACGGTCTAATGGGAACACATCTCGGGCGAACACCCCTTGAAAGACCATACGTGTCTCTGGATCATTCTCCAGCACGGTGGTTATCTGGTCTGTATCCATGTTAGGTGGAGAAGTCACATAGGACGTTGAATGATGTTGTCAAACTCGGCGTAGCAGATCACATTGACGGTGTTCCCGAGGGCTCGTGCAAAGTGGATTTCCAACTGTAAATTGCCTTGCTTGGCCAAGGCCAGCTGATGGTCGTTCTCTAAGGCGGGGGTCAGATCGAAACAGAACAACGTGTATCCGTTCGCGTAGTGCTCCCGATAATTCCTGCGCCAAAGTTCGGTGTTAAGGCCGTAGCTGGAACCTGTTGTCCATCCACATGCAGGGCCACAAAATTGATGCCGAAATGTTTAAAGTCAAACGGGTTCTCTCGGTAGGCTCCGCTGAAACTGGTATTTTCCACACAGGCCAGGATCAATCGCTTGGGTAGTTCCCCCAGGAACAGGTTTTCTTTGTTGGCGCTCATATTTCCAGCAGGCACAGAGAACACTTTGGTTTGTACACGTCGGATAGTGTACTGGGATGGTTTTGTTTCCAAGGCTTTAATGTGTCCCAATTGAACGGCTGGATTCGGTTTCACTTTTGGACATACAGGACTGCGTCTTGGATGACAATCTTATAGTCAGCTGCATGCCCGTCTACGTTAGTGGCCATCAATGCGAAGGTCGGAGGCGCCCATATCAGTCGGATTTTGATGGGGATCTTGTTCAAGAGGTACCGGTCTTGCATGAAAATGTCTGCGTGCAGTCGACCCATGAGATCCACCGAGGCACCGTTCGCGGTGAAAGCCTTCCGTTTGTTATATCCTTCATTGTCCACCGTGTCCATGTGCTCGGCTGTGTCCTGGTAGAATAAAGCGGCTGTCAGCTGAGATTTTTTAGCCTCTCGTCCATACGACAACAGTGTCTCGATGTAGGCTCGATAGGGGCACGTGTTGGTCGAGTCACTGATGAGTTTGTCGCTGAGAAAAATATCCACCTGTTGAAACATCGAGTGCAGCCAGAGATTCGTCGGGCCCACCGTTGCAGCTTGGATGATTCTGGAGCCATCCCCATTGACAACCTTGGCTTTCACATACAAGTAGGTATGGGCTAAATCCACATAGGCCGTATCCGCATTACTGATGGTGAACTCGATGGGCCCTGCTTCGTTAATGCTGGAGAGCGGGAGATGCTCCACCCATAATCCCTGTTCGGCACTGGTCTGTGTGGGCGGCACGGTCCACAAATCAAATTCACTGTTGGTGGAGGGGGAGGACTCTGCGTGGATCAAGGACATGGTTAAGAAAAGATATCCTGGGTCTTCGATGTGCGTCGTCGCTGAGTCGGTCGTCGACTGATGCGTGGTCTCGGTGGTGCAGGTCTTTTATTCCCTACGGTGCGTTGTGCTTTGGCGACCAAGACGCCTCCTGCTTCTTTGGCCCGCCGTTTCAAGGCTTCTTTGGGTGCCGTACCCCCGAAGACATCACCGGCCACTTGCAGTCCACTGCGTATCGCTTGTTTGCCGATCGCTTTTACTCCACGCGTCACCAAGAACGTGTTGACGATGCTCCCGAGTATGTTCCCCAGCCGATGGCCTCGTTGCATGCGTGCACCACTAAAGACGGGAAGGCCACCCCCGGCCTGTTGGGCATAATAATCCATATAGCTGCGTGCATCGCACTCGTAAGGGACCTTCATTATACAAAGTGGGGAGCACGTGCTTGTCGAAAATGAAGTGTCAGCACCACTTTTCCTCGTTCGAATGGCACCGGTCGTCCCGTGTCATCTCTTATATCCACCGTGATAGTGTTGACGTCGGTTTGTCGTACGGGTAGGTAGAGCATGTGAGTGAAACTGTGGGTGACTTGATCTCCATACGTCTTTTTAATGGGGACCACCCGTAACAGAGGTGTGTTGATATCGCCCACGATGTGGTTGTCGACTACGTCCGAGTTGACGTTGAGTCCGTACATACCCGACTTCATATCCATCGGGATCTGGCCATGGTCCTCGGATGAACCCGTGTAGGTCGCGTGAGCGAGACCCAGCATTTGCTGTAGGATAGGACTCAGTACGACACTCACGTTGGCGGTGAGGAGGATCTGTGCCTTGTCGTTGTGTGCGGTGTAATCGAAGTCCATGTGATTCTTGAAGGGAAAGGATTTGATGGGTTTTGAAACATTCGTGACCTCCCGTAGAGCCCTATAATGCAACAGTCTTGTCAGCCCCTGCATGAACTCCTTGGGGGTATCGTATTGGCTTTCGGGGAGGGTGAGTCGGGTGTTTTTGCCTTCGTAGGTCACCTCGTACCACACTTCATTGGCTCGCACGTTGTACCACGAGTAAGAGTATTGGATATCCACGAGGCCACATTCCCATCGTCCAGGTAAATGCAGCGGTTGCGGTAACTGGGTGACGTACTTGGCCAAGGTGTTGTCAGGAAACACATCCAGCGAACTGTTACTGGGTAGGGTGAGGTAAAACATGGCGACTGAGCTGTCCTGCTGCTGCTGTTGGTTTTGTCCGGCGTCATGTTCGTCGCGGTGACTTGCTACGTGTCACGGCTCTGGAGATGTGGGATGTCTTGATCAAGGGTGGTTTTTTAAAGGTCTGAAAAGAAGGTGCCCGTTGTGGTGGTGGTGTTTTGGGGGGTGACTCCGGTTCCCATTCGTCTTCCCAAGAAGGTAGTGGGCCACTCGGCGATTGCTGGGTCCGCTGCATAAAGGCCCAGCGGTGGGGATTCCCCACCAATTCCTGTGGTACATGCATGTATTTCAAGCCTTGAGCGAAGACCTCCCATCCTCGAGGATCAGTGTGCGACCTGCGTTGACGCATCAGGTCATTCACTAAATCCGTCATGTGGGTCCCGGGGACCACCTGATTCTGTACCAGGAGTTCGCCTTTATCATTCCAAGTCATGTTAGGATTCTGTTTCATCCGTTGTAATACCAGGCCAGCTTGTTTCTTGAACGATGCAGGTTCACTCTTCAGCACTTCGTCTTCGACCCACTGTGGGGCTGTGGGTGCTACCCCTGGTAATGGCGGCTGTTGGAGCGGTGTTGAGGTCGGCGGTGTGTCACGTGGTGGTGGTGGTGGTGGTGGTGGTGGTGGGGTAGAGAGGTCCATGTATTGGTCCATGAACGTCATGTACCGTTGAAGCGTCTCATTGTACCGTTGTACTTTCTCACTGTCGCTTAACCCCGGTCTCTGTAAGATCTGTCGCATCTCTTCATCGAGGGTGTTTATGGTCTTCATCGTAGGTGGGACAGGGTAGGGCGATTGGAGGTTTTGAAGGAACCGTGGTTCGACGAGGACCATTTTTTCATGTGGTTCATTGTCGGCCGAAGAGTCGACCCAATACTGGACCCAACACGGAAGCGGTCAACGGTGCTAAGAAGGCCCCGAGAAAGCCGCCTTTCTGTAACACCTTTTTCTTTTGTGTTTGAGAGACTCGCTTCTGGATTAGGGTTCGGAGACCTGTCTAATGCTTGGCCAACTTGGTCTTCTGAGCCGGAGTCAGTGGAACGTTGCCTTTTAACAGGTTGTACCCGATCTCGCACAGACAGCGTACAAGGTCAGGGTCCGCACCGTGTACAATGGTTCGGACCAACTCGGGTGGGGCCGTCTTCAATACACGGAGCGTCGGAGCGTGCTTCCGTACTCGCGCAGACATCATGTACAACTAATGCTAGAACTCACAACTCTGCTCTTTCTATCTACCTCAGAGAACAGAGACAAAGTCAACCATGCTGTGGAATTCATTCTTTTTATTATCCACATCAGGAAACAAACACACCCCAGCTGAGGTCGCCACTGTGGGTGTGTTTACATTATTTTTGCATGTACATGTGGTGGGTCTCTCCGAGAAAGATGCCGGTCCGTAGTCGAAGGTGGTCGGCGGTGGCTTTCTTGAGGTCGAAGAGCATATACCCGTGCTGAGGGATTGTCGCATCTTTGAAGGCTTCCAACGCAAACGGTGTGCGGCCGGGATACATCTGTCTCGCCAGGTGCAGCAGTTGAGTGGTATCTCTCGGGTTTTTGAAGACCACCAGGTAGTGGGCATTTAAGCTGATGTTCCGATGTTCTTTGTTTTTACTGAACAGATTCTGCACAATGTAGATGATGCTGAGCCGTCGATGGTGGCTGCCTTTGGTAAAGAGTTGGGTGACCCGCGCATCCGTCTCCGCCATGAGGTCATCCAGAACCACCAAGGTGTCGGATTCCAAATCGGCCAGGTTGGGTAGGCCTTCCACGAACGTGATGTGGGGCATTGCTGCATACGCTGCCTGCCATTCTCCGTAACACCACACGGCTCGGGCAATGGGTGGGGTGATCATGCTGTCGGCGTGTTGAAGGAGCTTCCTGACGAAGTGCGTTTTGCCGGAGCCCGTTGGTCCTGCGATGACGCAAGTGAAGGGATGCTTGCACCGAGGGTCCATGGTTCAGCTGTATGCTGCTTTCATCGAATAACCCGCTCTTGTAAATTTGGTGAACTGGAGTTACGGAAGTGAACTGGAGTGGTGGTGGTTGGTACAGCGATGGTCGTCTTGGCTCTACTGTTGCTGTGCGGACTAGTGGTGGTTGGTACAACGTCGGTCGTCGTTGTCTGTTCAGTGTGAGGGATGAAATCCGGTGGGTTTTCAGACGTAGTGGGTGTACTTGGTGTAGGTGTGGAGCTTGGTGTGGAGCTCCGATGAAGCCTGTACACGGGGGTGTGAGCATGGTGACTGGAAGCAAATACGGGGTTGACTGGTGCTAGCTGTAGACCGGTTTCACTGATGGCTAATTCTCAGTTGGTTTAGTAACGTGCTGGCTTCTTGCGGCTACAAATCGTAAAACACACACTCCACATGCAAACACACTCAGCAGGGTTAGCACTATCACCACAAAACCCACTTGCGGTTTGCGCGTTTTGGGAGACGCTGTCTTCAGAGGCAGCTGCTGTTTTGTCCATAGCACTGTGGTCGGACGTGGAATGAAGGATGACGGCAGTGGTGTCTGGCTTTATAGTCGTTTCACCTGGTTGGCAGCGACCCAGGAATTGAAGGAACTGGGCCAGCCTTGCCATTTGACGAAATGAAACAGTTTGCCACGTCGACGTTCCGTTTTCAAATCTGCTCCACCGTGTAGTAGTCTTGCTGTGTTTTTACGACAGGCTGTAATTCCGTCTCGTAAAACGTCCCTAGCAACGGTTCCCCTTGAAGATCTTCCAGTTCATAGACTCGCTGCTGTCGGGGTAGGCGCCGTTTAATCAGGAAGTGCTCATCGCTCCAGTTAGGCAAGTAACTTTTCTCAAATTGACCTTTGACTTTACTGATCCGTACAGGGTCCCCGACCTTGTACACCTCCTTCGTCGTTCGCTGCGATTGCCTGGGGTACAAGACACGCCGGACTTGGGCTTCATTGCGTTGGGTCACGGTAATGGGGCTCTCTCTATACTCCGGTGATAGGCTCGATTGTAACCACTCACAAGTTTCGGGAGAACATCGATGTACCGCCTTGTATTCTTATAGGTGAAATATTTATACATGCGGCCTTTCAATGTCCTGTTGAACCTTTCCACCACGGAAGCCTTGGTCTCGTTGTACGTATGGAAGAAAAACACCTTCTGGGATTTCAGAAACTGTTGGAACGGTCTGTTGAGGAATTCCGTGCCTTCGTCGGTTTGCAAATACAAAGGTTTGCGCCCGGTCTTGAAGATGTCTTTGAACGCCGCTATGAGATTCGCCCCCCGTTTTCGTCCGGATGGGTACCACCCACGCATACTTGGATAGGATATCGATGCACGTCAAGATATACCGATTCCCATCGTTGTGTTTGGCAAAGGCGCTCATATCGACCAAATCCGCTTGCCACTGGGCATCTAGTCCTCCCACGATGACCCGGTTCCGGTTCTGGACAGATCGATGTAAGGTATAGGTGTCTTGTTTTCTTAACCAATGTCGAGCTTGGGCACGTTGTATCCCCTGGGGTTTGACCGCTCGATAGAGAGCCGACAATGCACTATAGGCCGCCGGACTGTCGGGACTGTAGTATAAGTTATCCAACACCTTCTCCCAGCGCTTCATGGTGACAAATGATGATGGATCCTGGCTGTATCGTTTATTTATAACGGGTATATCTTGGGCCGGAGTTTCTTTCTGATTTTCTTCGTTGGCTTCCACAGTGTCCATGGTAAATGACCAGTCCAACTCGTCTGATGACCGCTTGATAAGCACTTGATCCACATCTACCACGGCATCTTCCAATGCAGACCATAGATCAGGGTGAAGGGTAAAATGCACTGTACCCCCATCTAGCCGAGCCAATTGAGCAAAGAAAGGCCCGCGTCAGATGTACACATCGTGACACAAGTGGATGAGGTCGCCGTCCAGTTCACCAGACAACATCCGTTTGAATTTGGTCCAGCCCTCCCGGAACAGATGAATGTGGGCCGGGCACGGTTGTGTAGGGTTCGCATCACAGATGTCTCCCACCTCCTCCATGATATCGACATTATCCGCATACACGTGCAGGAAAACCTCGGGGGTCAAGCTGAGATACGCCAGTATTATATGCTCCGTCATGGTCAGTACGTGAATGGTATCAGATTTGACTGTCTCTCGTACTTATAGGGAGAACCCCGTGAGATCAAAGGATCGGGTGGTCAAAGTCTAGCCGGGTAATCAATGGCATCGTCGTCTGGTTCATTGCTAGACATTTGTTCATTGGGTTCTGCCGCCGCTTTTCTCAGGGCACGAGCCCACTCCAACTCGTCTGATGACCGCTCGTCCGGTGTAAACAGCTGGTCCACGATAGGCACCACTTTCTCGAAGGCTGTCCACAGATCGGGGTCTAGGGTGAAGCCTCGCGTAGGGTCTTGGTAGCAGCCCAGGCGTGGGAAGAAGGGTCCACGGTGTACGTAGATGGCATTGTCTATGTGGATGAGGTGTCCGTCGAGCTCGCGGCTCAACACCCGTTTAAATTTGGTCCAGCCGTCACGGTGTAGCGTAACCGTATTCGATACGGTCTAAGCGCGCGACTAGCAAACATCTCCACGGTCTTCCACGAGGGTGACTTTATCTTCATAGTCGTGTAACCCCATCCGGGGTGTAAGGGGAAGGATGGCTCTTAGAACTGGTGACATGAGTGACCCAATGACGATCGGTGAATGACGCACACTGTGTCTGACCCTCGTATATATAGTCAGGTGCCACTGTCAATGCCACAGCGCCAGGGCCAATAGGGCACAGACCATGACTAGGCCAACCAGCCGTCGCTGATTCCAGCGTGAGCGCTCGTGGTCCATAGCCCGAGCATCAAGGATGGCTGTCCTTGTCCAGTAGTGGTGAGTGATGGCACACCTCTCCATCGAGTGCACTCTGTCGAAGACCGCTTCTGTTAACTCGTTCAGGATCTGGCGTCGCCCCTCGTTGTCGTCGCCATCTGAAAACATGGACCGAACCACTGCTCGGTAATCCGTGAGTGAATTAACCACGGTCGCATGCTGTAAAATGCGAGTCGCATAGGGACGGGGGTCCGTCATGGCTGTGAAACCGTAGGAATGAAGGTGTAGAATCCAGAGAGACGTGTTTTATAGACCATGTCATACATGCGCGCCTAGACGTAGCTCTACGGGTGTAGTCCGTGATACGTACTATTCTGATGGGTTAGTCCAAAAAAGAGAGCAACAACAACACAGATTACAGATCAATCCTTTTATTATGCGTGAATGGGGCGTAACCTGTGAGCATGATAGGACATGTACTGACCTGTCTGTGGGGTTTTCCCACAATGTCGTTCACCTTCGTGTCTTTTCGGGTACGTCCGTGTCTTTTCGGGTACGTCCGTGTCTTTTCGGTGAAGTTCGTGTCTTTTCGGGTACGTCCGTGTCTTTTCGGTGACGTCCGTGTCTTTTCGGTAACGTCCGTGTCTTTTCGGGTATGTATGAGGGTCATGAGGGGGGCGACTGTATGTGAATGGTTGTATGTGTTTTTCTCGGTGACGTCTGTGTCTATCATCCGGGCACTTCACGTCTGCGGCTACATTGGGGTATGTATGAGGGTCTTCATTCGCGCGCGCTGCGGATTCACCCGCGCACTTCCGGTGATGCCGCGCACTTCCGGATAACCCGCGCGCGCGCGCTGCGGCCGGGGCGGGCCGGGCCGGGCCGGGGTAAAACCCGGATGTTGAACATCCGGACCCTACGTGTACGGGAAAAATTGGAACTCTTCTGTGTTCGAAGGTAGTTTTAGTGAAACCCGGAAGTGACGTCACAACCCACACCACCCAACCACAACCATGGACCCCTAGTTGGTGGGTTAAACACACACCCCCACGCATCCCCCATCATGCCTGCTTTCTATACTACGGCCAGACTACGCATGCGCAGACTCTTGCACACGGACGAACCATTAGTCGATACATTACAAACTCCACGAGAGCTTCAAAATAAGACCTCATACGACACCATATGACCATTAGGGGCTCACCTAGACCCCAAAACGTTCACCCCGTATGGACCTATACCTCCATAGCCATGCAGTATAGGCCTATGGGCCTATCCATGCCTCGGTGAACTTTTTCCAAAAATTTAACCGTTTCGCTTCGAAACCCTTCCCATCGTGTTCTAAATGACGAGACGTGAAAAACAAGACCAAACAACCCACATCACAATGAACGTGTGTGAATTTTCCAGGTTGAACCTATACCACCATATAGCCAGTATGGGACTATATGGGCTATATGGTTCTTTTCCAAAAAATTCACCGTTGCGCTCCGAGACCCTTCCCATCGTGTTCTAAATGACGAGACGTGAAAAACAAATCCAAGCAGCCCATATCACAATGAACGTGTGTGAATTTCCCAGGTTGGACCTATACCCCCCATGGCCAGCCTATGGGCCTATATACAGACCTCGGTGACTTTCCCCAAAAATTTCACCGATTCGCTCCGGGACCCCTCCCATTGTATTTTTCTCGGCGAGACGAGAAAAACGAGACCCCACAACACATAGTAACACTTACAAAAAAAATTGACCATCCCCATACCCCATACAGACATTTTCCCTTATATTGTATATTACAGACCCCTATTGTAGGGGTAAAGTCCGTGTTCCGCTTTTTATATTTTCGGGAAAAAAATCCTAATTTTACATGCACCCACCCCATTAACTTGATAGGCAGGCCCTGATAAGCCCGGGGACCGATATTAGTCCTTTTGGCTAGAGTTGATAGGGGTTTTCCCCTATTTTAGGGGTAAAGTCCGTGTTCCGCTTTTTATAGTTTCGGGAAAAAATCCTAATTTTACATGCACTCACCCCATTGACTTGATAGGCAGGCCCCGATAAGCCCGGGGACCGATATTAGCCCTTTTGTCTAGAGTTGATAGGGGTTTTCCCCTATTTTAGGGGTAAAGTCCGTGTTCCGCTTTTTATATTTTCGGGGACAAATCCTAATTTTACATGCACCCACCCCATTGACTTGATAGGCAGGCCCCGATAAGCCCGGAGACCGATATTAGCCCTTTTGGCTAGAGGGATTTTCCCCTATTTTAGAGGTAAAGTCCGTGTTTCGCTTTTTATATTTTCGGGTACAAATCCTAATTTTATATGCACCCACCCATGACTAAATGGCCCTCGAGGAGCGCTTCACTTTGATACCTCACTCGACTTATTCGGTCCACTAGGGACCCACCCCGATCACAAACGTCTATTCCCATACTCTTTTTAGGCATTCCTCGTATACATTAACATTGGAAGTCACTTGGTTGACATGGGACTACTTTCTGTCCGCGGAAGTGACGGCATCACCACCAGACCGCGGAGGAATACAAAGGTTAAAGGTTGCCGGAACTACTTTTGACCTCCACGTGACCTTGAGCTGGTGGCGCCCCCTGGCGGAAAAAGGGGAACCAAGAGTTACCTCCCTGGAAAATGCGGTTCGAAATCACGGCTCCCTACTACTCAGTTCGCACCTTTCATACGTGTACTTAATAGAACTGGAACCTGACCATGTTACAAGAATTTGCAAAAGTATGAAATGAGAACTGGGTACTATGAGAACTTAATCCAATCTATGAGTGATCAATAATATGAATTCTGAAGAACGATGATGGATCTTGACCACTGGTTGGATTGGAGTTCATGTTAATGGCATGCGCATGATAATAATCCAGTATATCATAATCTAGAACAGGGTTGTTTATATCAGTAACTTCTCTATGGAGCAATATTTTGACAAACGAAAATTAGATCACAAAAGAGAATATGTATACGGTGTTTGAGGAATATTTCTGCCTGCCCAATGGAAGGCGAAATTTGAATGAATCGTCTGTGTTGTCAGTGTGTCTGATGTCCCCCTTGCAAAGACAAGAAAATTTTCTAATTGTCTTCTGTTCAAGTCATTTGGCATCGGTAAAACCTGAAATGTATATCATGATCTCCTTATTTCATCTAGTGATACTGTCTGTTTGGTTCCTGATCATAGGGCTGAAGAAAGCATGTGAAATGTGATCGTATGGCAAATAAATGCACAGTGGTATGTCCAGGGCTTAAAACTAAAAAAAAAAAAAAAAAAAAAATTGGGAAAGGTTCCATCCATACTATCAGTCAAAAATCTCAATAATGTAGGCCTACATGTGGAATGTAGACACTCTTTTGTTTCAGCTACAATTCAGAATAAGTTTTCAGAATATTATCAGGTTTTAACAAGCAAATTATTCTTCATCAACAAGTGTCACAGCACACAATGTGGATGTCAGTAAACTGTTAGGATAAATGAAAAGAAAAGCATATGTATATTATTTATCAGCTTTATTAAATAAGTTTACAGACTCACGCAGGTAGATCAGCTTGGTGCTTCTGCAAAATCAAACCATTATTCAACTTCCAAATGCCAAGATAAATAGCCCCCTCCCCCTCCCCCGGAAATATAATTTATCAGCAAAATTTAGACTAACTGTTTTTAAACAACCAGGCTGGTGGATATCATCAACTGAAAGAAAAAAATCAGTAAAATCAGGTCATCGTCGATTGTGCTGTTGTCTTCCAGTCAGTCAGTCAGTTTGATATGCAACAACAACAACTTAGACTATTTGGTTGGCTTCGACATAAGTCATCAGCCGACAAATACTTTACGATATATAGAAATGACGGGTGGTGTACTATGAATCATTGAGTTGTAATGACATCAAATGACGACAATTAACTTACCAGAAAAACGGCAAAAAATCGCATTGTCCGTCTCTACAAGCTGGAGGGCCGCCATGTTAAATCTCCCGGTGGATGGGAGGTGGAACCCGACTACAGAAGCAAGGCCCACTGCAATGCATTGCAATGGGGAACCCCATTATTTCAATTGTGTCCAACAAAAGTGCCTCAAAATTTCGTCGGGAACCATGACAATCCCTATTGGAAATCCTATGAATCGTGGGCTCCCCATATGACAATTATCTGGCGGGAGATTTCACGTTGCGCTCCTAGACCTCCGTCTGATCGACGGAGGTAAAAAAAACTCAGTCTGATTTGCCTTCGATCGTAAAACAGCAACTGATATCAAAACGAAATACTACATTGATTTTCTCTGAAGAAGATGAATCAACACAATTGTCGCAGCGAATTATTACTCCTACAGAGATGTGAATCAGTGTTTCTCAGATTTTGGGATAAATATCACCCACTGATAGCAATCTACAAGCGAGAATTATATTTCTCATATTAATCGAACTATATTTATCAAATTGTTTGCTCCCGAGGAAATTGTCTCCCCCAGAGGGCACTTTTGCGAGATGGTTCCTGAGGGAGCAGACAATAATTGATTTAGTATACCGCATGTCTTTTATATTGGATTACGTATACGTGGTATAAAACTCTCATTGCCAGGTCATGTATATGAGAAAGGTGAGCAGGAAAGCAACTGAACACGCGTCCAATATTTTGATATATTAAGAATCAGTATGGTGGATATGGTCATATTTCATAAATATGTGACTAGGAATATGATCAATTGTTGGAAATTATCATTCAAAATGACGTACGGCGGTCAAGTTTTATCGGCCCTAGGCCGGTGCGCCAGAGATCGGCCGAGTGACAATCAAGTCCCGAGTCAGAAATGATGAAAGAAGGTCGTGTGCCAATTAAACGCCTGAAAATGCATTATTATGAATTTAATAAGTCACTCTACTGTAATTTACTGATTTGTAAACAATATCCTTATTCGTGAAACTTAGAATTCTACACATCAAATTAGAATGAGCGAAGAATATATCACATTGTGGAGGTCGTCGAAGATGCCAAGCGCGAGTCAAGTGTTGAAGCTCCTGTGTACCTGTTGAAAACTCGTACTATTCACTAAGGTAAGGTGGCTGATATCTGCCATGTCGTGTCATCGTACTATCGCCCTATTTTTACTGGAGCGATGATATGATGGTACAATGCGATGGCACGATGCGATGGTACGATGTGTGTGTCGAACCGCAATCAGAAAGCAAATTTACTCTGATTTTAGTGCTGTTAATTGTTGCGTTTAATAGTATCCTGTTGCCTGTTGAAATACATTGAAGTGTAGAACGGGAACGGAACAATGCTGGACAAAGTTATTGCTGCCTTGAAATTAACATTCGACGACGTGTCTAAAAGTAAACGCCGACGCTCAAATACGAACCGTAATCTTGTGAATGTTTTATGTTACATGCAGTGCAGTAGACAAAAAGAAAATCGGTATTTCGTCTTTCTAAACCAAAATCACCAGTCATATAATAATGTTCCGTCTTTCACTAACGAATTAGTATAGCGACAGTAGTGATCATGGAAAATGGTAAAAAGGATACTTCTTTACAGTTGCAACCAATATTTTTTTTTATCCCGAGAATAGAAAAACAATTTATCATTATCAATCAAGATCACTACACAGTATATACCGGCTTGTTGAAACCAATGTACGGTGGCCTAACTATACTACATTGTATGTAATTGAATTGTGTTTACTATATGCCATGGAATGAGTGCAACTTTCCAATATTACCTCTCCTTTCAATTGATAAAATATATTATATATGCCCTTGGTACATTCAATATGGAATGAGCTATTCTCCTTATTACATGATCAATATGCAAGCAATCTCCTCTATTTTGCACATTTTCAAGGCAAGGATGAGCCGAGATGCAGTGCATATAACCAGACATTGAATTTAAATGATTTTAGAAACGAAAGCAGTTAACTTGGTGATTCTAATCAACAAGGGCGGATCGGACAGATGTTCATTGCAATTTTTTCGCTTGACAGGAGGCCAGGCAAGGAAATGGAATCTAAAATACAACGCTTTTCTGTCCGGATCGCTATATAACACCACACCAACTGTAGTCTCCATGCGATAAACACGGTCTGTCTCTACGTTTCGTGTAACTTGCAGACTCACACGCCTATAAAGGGAAGTATTTAATTGCAAGGTTGTTGTGTTTTACTACCCACAATCTCGTGAAGCAAAGGCACTTTCCAAGGTTAGCTATCAGTTCCGCTGTGTGCATTTCCTCACTGGACAAGAGCAGAATACTGCCGAACAAATTCTTTATTGTGATGGAATGAACATTCGAAATCCTTTCTTATTCTAAAAGTAATATGCTAATGTTGAAAGTTCACGCTGTTGTAAAAACCGTAATATACTAGTAGTGATATGTGAGGTCCCTTCATGTGAGACTACACCACAGGCCATGTAGTCTCGTAATTACCTGTCAAAATTCACTTCGGGCATCGGTACTGCCTGAACGTCATGTAATATAATATCTTTATGATGTTCATATGAACATTGACAATTAATACCTGGCGGACATTCACTTTTCCTTGCGCTGGAAAATGACTTTGAGTAAAATAATACTGACCAGTGACACAGATTTCACCATGAGAACATCTTACGGAAGTTATATGGACTATATAAATAGCCGACTACTAGAGGTCGGAGCTGATGCTTGTACTCCTCCGTACAAGACACCTACAGCCTTGTTTATTGCTAAGTTGTATTTCTACGTCATGTTGTTTTCTAGTAATAAATCATAGATCGACAGATGGTTCATATTTAATATTAAAGATACGCAACCGTATGACATTACCACATGCCCCAGGACCCTCAGCACACGTATGTGCTGATACAACACACATATGTACGAAAGCCGAGAGGGGACTTCTGACTTCCGACTTCTGACTTCTGACTTCCGACTTCCGACTTCTGACTTCTGACTTCCGGCTTCCGACTTCTGACTTCTGACTTCTGACTTCAGACTTCCGACTTCAGACTTAGGATTTTTTTTCATTTATAATGCATTACATCTTAAATTATGAAGCATGGAATAGCACAACACTATTATTATGGAATATTGTGCTTAAAAACCTGCTTTCATGTACTTATAATAATCAGATAACCATTGAATTTTATCTTGAGTTATGTTCTGATTATTAAAATGCGATAACTTCTAATGTAAATCGAAATACCCTATGTCACAAGTCAAAGGCGTCTCAATTACATAATATAATTGCACAAATTGATACATTACGAATAATCACATTTAATGCGCCCTTTCCACATTAATCGTCGGATAATGGTGTCTTGTCTCAGTGGCGGCGACAGGTGCACAGCACGTGGATCACCGCATGATCTCCGGTTCGTTCTCATGATCCCTCTCTTTTGTTTATAAAACGGAGCGGATTTTTCATGTATTGATAACTGATGTAAATATGATAATATGCATGGATCAAATATCCCAATACAGGACTAATAAGCTTACATTTATGATAATTTTGACAAATTCAGGTCGAAAATATACCAGTCATTAACACTTAAAATATATTCTGGGTTAACCCTATCTGGCCTGGGCTTTTTGGGATCTGTCCAAGGGGGCATTTCCCCCCCCCCCGTAAATATTTTAAATTCTATTCAACTGATCACAATTACTTCCAAAGCATGGTCGAATAATATAGTATGATAATTTACGCATCAATGCGACAAGGCGATGCCATTATATTTATCGATTATTCAAATATTATTTACGATTTTCTGACACAAAAAAACTAAACCTAATTTTGTCAAGCCCAAGCCAAATCATATCATGAGATCGTACCATTACTCCCAAATATAATTAACAAATAAGATAAATATTGTTTGTATCAAGGCATTTTAGTTCTCTCTCCTCCCTTCTCCAAAACTTGATTATTTTGATTTTGACTTCCGACTTCTGACTTCCGACTTCTGACTTCTGACTTCTGACTTCCGACTTCCGACTTCCGACTTCTGACTTCTGACTTCCGACTTCTGACTTCCGACTTCCGACTTCTGACTTCCGACGTCCGACTTCCGACTTCCGACTTCTGACTTCTGACTTCCGACTTCCGACTTCCGACTTCCGACTTCTGACTTCCGACTTCAGAATTGTGTACATCCATTCACCCCTTGCAACTTTACCTTTACATACATGATAATAATACCTATATTTCCGTCTATGACTTTGTGCTTTGATCTTTCTGATTACTAGTATCGGCAATTTAAAAGGGAACCCCAATGTTCTGGGTCCAGTTTTAGGCCACGGTTACAGAGACATTGCGTTTGAAGTTTAAATCTGCTATTGATGGAATTCATTGCAAATGATATTTGGTGATGTCACGAAATACTCAAGATAATGAGCTAGATTATACTGGAATTGTCACAAATCTATTATAAGTCTAATCTCTTATTTGTAATAGTGCTTATTTATAGCATCATGAAAACTAGTCCTAAAAAGTTCTAAGCATTTATAGAAATACGGTTCTCATATCAACAGGTTACAAAGGGCTTTATTTTGGAAATTGCACGGGTTATGATATCTTATTAAAGAATATGGAGTAACAAATGTCTATGCGTTTCATATTTATTAAAAAATCATTTCAACTAACACACCTCCTTACACAAGTTCATGGACTGCAGAGATATCAGAATCCTAAATATCCTTATTTGTCTATCTAATTAACTCACCAATACCTCATTTGCACATCAAATTTTTACCAGTTCCAGAAAGTTTCTCATCAACCAGGGGAAATATTTACAAGCAAAAAAATGAAAAAAATAAAATAAGAATTGAGAACAATGGGGGCAATTTCAGAAATATATGGCAACAAAATATCTCCCCCACAGAAGTTTTAGTTTTCCATTTGAGTTTCCCTTTAAGTAATCAAAATTGTGAAAGAGTTTTGGAGAAGGGAGGGGAGAGAACTAAAATGCCTTGATACAAACAATATTTATATTATTTGTTAATTATATTTGGAAGTAATGGTACGATCTTATGATATGATTTGGCTTGGGCTTGACAAAATTAGGTTTAGTTATTTTGTGTGTCCTAGGAAAGCGGAAAATCGTAAATAATCTTTGAATAATCGATAAATATAATGACATCTCCTTGTCGCATTGATGCGTAAATTATCATACTATATTATTCGATAATGATTTGGAAGTAATTGCGATCTGTTGAATAGAATTGTGCAATTATTTTATGTAATTGAGTCGAATTTATCTGTGGCATTATGTACATTACCTTACCACATTTTTTAAAAAATATTTACGGAGTGTGCCCCCCCCCCCACCCCCGCCCCCTGGACAGATCCCAAAAAGCACAGGCCAGATAGGGTTAACCCAGAATATATTTTAATAGATAATGACTGGTATATTTTCGACCTGAAGTTGTCAAAATTATCATAAATGTAAGATTAGTAGTCCTTTAGTGGGATATTTGATCCATTCATATTATCATATTTACATCAGTTATCAATACATGAAAACCCCGCTCCATGTTATAAACATAATGGAGGGATCATGAGAACGAACCGGAGATCACGCGATGGTCCACGTGCTGTGCACCTGTCGCCGCCACTGGGACAAGACAGCATTGTCCAACGATTAATGTGGAAAGGGCGCATTAAATGTGATTATTCGTAAGGTATCAAATTGTGCAATTATATTATGTAATTGAGGCGCTTTTAACTTTTGACATAGGGCATTTCTATTTACATTAGGAATCGCATTTTAATAATCAGAACATAGCTCAAGATAAACTTCAATGATTATCTGATTATTATAAGTACATGCAAGCAGGTTTTTAAGTAGAATATGCCATAATAATGATACTGTGTTATTCCATGCTTCATAATTTACACGTGTAAGATGTAATGCATTATAAAAGAAAAAAAAATCCTAAGTCTGAAGTCGGAAGTCAGAAGTCGGAAGTCAGAAGTCGGAAGTCAGAAGTCAGAAGTCGGAAGTCAGAAGTCAGACTTCTCGGCTTCTCGGCTTTCGTACATATGTATAAAACGGGTATGTGTCGATAAAGCATACATGTATTCTGGATCTGTGTGGAGATATACGGAAGATCACAGGTGATATACAGACGAAAATCAAACCCTCTGCGATGTAAACTCCCGCTGTACTGTTAGGCTAAACCTATCGGACTCAAGTTACCCCGAACGTTGACGACATTCTGATCCAGATTCCTTTCAGACCAGGACTTGGTTACATGTAGCTATTGTTTCAACTTTCGTTTCCGGATCTAGGTGTACTCTTATCTGGTGGTCCTCTGCAGGTATTGAAATTAATATCTTCCATTGGTTGCCTTCCAGGCTATGCCGTGCATGTTCAAGTTGCCTTGTTTACAAGGTTAATGCTGTACCGATAGTCCACTAGGTTTGCTGGCCAAAAAACTTTTCGAAATGTCGGGCCTTTATCGGGTTATGAAAACACTGGGTTGTGCGGATAGTGTGGCAACTGTTTCCACGTGTGGAATATCGTATCTGCATCTGGGGGCCTTCAATCTAGAGATTGAGGAAGAGTAATATGAGTTTAGTGTTGAATTTTAAGCATTATTCAAGCTACCTGAACATTGAGCCGTACGACGTCGAGCATTGCAGGTCAGTTTTTCTGGGCATTCTTGCTTTTATCAGGTTTACCCCATGTTTAGGCGTTTACTCCATCAGACGTCCTCGGTACTCATCCATTAACATCTGATGAGTTATTTGTTTAACCCTATCTGGCCTGGGCTTTTTGGGACCTGTCCAGGCCTGGGGGGGGCCGAAATGGCCCCCCCTACTTATTTTTCTTACCCCTTGAGCTAGGGAGCTGAAACTTATTACACTATACCCTTGGGTCAAGCTCTACCAGAAAATGTAAAAAAATCCAAGATGGCCGCTTTGATGACGTCACAGTGACGCCATTTTGAAAAACAGCATTTTTTGGTCGATTTTTCGGTCAGATTTTCCGAATTTTTTATTTTTGCAATTTCTCCACAAAAACTGCATGAAAAATTAACAAATATTAATGTGATATGAAATAAAATAGTTTTTGCCCACTTTTCATTGCGGAAAAGCAGAAATTTTGAATCAATATGACAAAAACTCACTTTTCTGGTACACCACGTGGCCGCCATCTTGAATTTTCCCATGATCCTCTGCTCGGGGGGTTAAGAAAATAGGCTCAAAATGACCCCAATAAGACAAATGATAAAGTCACGGAGTTTCAGCTCTCCATTTTTTGCCGTTCCGGAGATAGTGCAGAAAGTTTGGTAGGGGGGGCCATAATGGCCCCCCCCCAGGCCAGGTAGGGTTAAGCTGATCTGTCATCATAGCTCCCGAGCTAGCGTATCTAATTCCGCTTAAGCCGGTGCTAGGGCCGTGTGGATAGTTCATAGTCTTCACATGAACAGCTGCAATAAAAATGCGGCTGAGATACTAAAGGCTACATGTACGTCCGAGAATCCACCGTATTCTCGGGTCTGAATGTGAGGTGCCGAGGGAAGCTTTCCTGTAAATTGGAGCGATATGCAAGAGATGTATGATGGCCGAGAGAGGCTATCGAGTCTTTCATTTCTAATTTAACGCGATTGAGCGATGGAGCTATGCGATGGAACGATGGAGCTATGCGATGCGCGATGGAGCTATGCGATGGAGCGATGGATCTATGCGATAAAAAGTCGCGCGATGAGGCTATGCGATGGAGCTATGCGATGCGCGATGGAGCTATGTGATGGAGCGATGGAGCTATGCGATGGAGCTATGCGATGGAGCGATGGAGCTATGCGATAAAAAGTCGCGCGATGAGGCTATGCGATGGAGCTATACGATGCGCGATGGAGCTATGCGATGGAGCGATGGAGCTATGCGATAAAAAGTCGCGCTATGCGATGCGCGAAAAAGTCGCGCTATGCGATGCGCGATGAGGCTATGCGATGGAGCTATGCGATGCGCGATGGAGCTATGCGATGGAGCGATGGAGCTATGCGATGGAGCGATGGAGCTATGCGATAAAAAGTCGCGCTATGCGATGCGCGATGAGGCTATGTGATGGAGCTATGCGATGCGCGATGGAGCTATGCGATGGAGCGATGGAGCTATGCGATGGGGCTATGCGATGGAGCTATGCGATGGAGCGATGGAACTATGCGATGGAGCGATGGAGCTATGCGAGGGAGCTATGCGATGGGGCTATGCGATGGAGCTATGTGATGGAGCTATGCGATGGGGCTATGTGATGGAGCTATGCGATGGGGCTATGCGATGGAGCTATGCGATGAAAAGTCATTGCGCATGTTCGTTAAAAAACGAGGCTGAGTTGGACGCCATTATTCAACATTCAACGAGGAAGTAAAGCTTTATTTGTTGTGCCTGTTTTGGTGTTTCTCACAAGTTCTATTTTAAATTTTCGCCGTCAAACAAATGATGATTTTCGGAAGTACCGGTATATATAATTTAAATATTAACTATATACATGAACGTCACAGGACCTACGAAGTAGGGTAGGCATTAGGACTCCGACGCGAACTGAGCTCTTGGAAATCTCCACCCCAGTTGAAATCCTGCCTATATTAAGATGGGCACTGCCCAAGTCAGAATCAGCAGTGATTTTCATCAAAAATCACCAGAAATTTTCATCAAAAGTAGGTCAGCTCAGAACGTGTTGGTAACAGTCCCCTAATGCACCTTCATGCCAACAATCAAGGTTCTAATGTCAACGGTTCTCCTTATTTTGCCGACGAAAGTATTCGGATGGACTGACTGACTGACTGACTCATTACTGGACAATTTGCAATCTGTAGCCTACTTCGTAGGAATAATTTCAATCGAAAGGTATATTAAGCTTTGACCATGTCAAGAACACAGATACAGGGCGCGAAATGTTCACGTGTCCACCTGTCGCGGACACGTAGAATTTGCCAGTGACAGGTAGGAAAAAATTCTACCTGTCGCTTGCGACAGGTGAAACATTGCAGGGATTCATAGGCGTTGATCTTTACTAACGCCCGAAGCAAGAAAAACTTGTTGTTGTTGTTGTTAAACGATGTCTCAACTTCTGCTGAGAGCATGCCATGCTTTAGAGCTAAAAATAAATTTAGCCGCATTATGCTTCGGCAAGCGTCGACGTTCGATGAGACCTCAACGCTCCAGATTTGCTTACACTGTTGGAGAGACCATTGGAGATCGGCAGTCGCCGAGGTATATTTCAAGTCACGGATATTCTTCAGATCAAAGGTCACAGTGAACAGATCGGGAACCCACGCTCAGATGTTAGACAAACGAGTAAAAGAAGGTTATCGACGGATGTCTGTCAAACTGTACGCATTGCGGCAGAAAAGCTGACGAAGGAAAATGTGCTCAAGTTTACTGAAACAAATTCCATTCTTTGTCTAGTGCTAAAGAATTCCAATGTTACCATATCATTAAGTTTTTTTTTAAACATTACAAACGTGAAGCTGATCTAGAGAAGGTGTTCTAATAGCCTGACAGGGGCGACACTATAACCAGACATGAGGTTGTTTGTGTTGTGCTTCTCAATCACCGTGCGTTCACTGGTATATTCTATGAACATAAAATGCTAATAACTTTATACATATGTGCTTCCGTCATCGTGCCTCATAAAGTGACATTTCAAAAAACAAATTGGAAATGAAAATGAATTGAAGCTAGATTGTGTTTTTTTTTTGTAATAGGTTTAACTATTTATCATTTGACCAGGAAGAGTAATTATTTATCATTTGCCTAGCAATTATCAAAACTAATTAATGCATTACTTGTCATTCTGTGTTCTTACTACATGAGGTAATAAAACATTTTAAAACTCAAGAAATCAGAAATTTGGTGAGTGGGCATTAAAAATAAAATCCTCAGGACTACATAATTCGATCAGCATATAGAAATTTTTACAAAATTAGTGTACAAGTAAGTTTTGGGTGGGACAGGTAGAAAAAAACCTCACCTGTCACATGTGACAGGTGGACTGAAAAAAACATTTCATGCCTTGAGATATTTTATATTTGTTGGGAAGCCGAACACAGAGCCAGATTTTGAATGTGAATGAGCAAGGATGATGCTTATTGGAAAGTAAAATCTGCATTCAATATAATACCGTATAGGTTTATTTTTGCTTTTGCTTTACTCTAGCGGTTTTTCCGCTGCCTTGTTTTTTTTTGTGTCGTGTTTGTTCGTTTTTTGTTTGTTTTTTTTTCGCTGAAATATTGGGGGGGGGAGGCGCATTGCCCTCCGCTCCCCCCTCTTCCGCCGTCCCTGCCTCGCCTACCGTGACGCTGTTTCGCAGTGAACTCAATAACGAAAGGAGGAGAAAGAGAAGGGCTAAAAATTGGCATGCAGCTACCGGTCAAGCAGAATTATAGGCATATACAACCCAAACAGAAGAATGGGCTGTTGAAAACTACATCATGCCACAAAAAATACATGCATGCTGCTATCTATGGAAGACGGATGCGGCCATCGTAATGGCGTATTGTCGCCCTCTGAATCGGAGAAATCTTAAGCTTACTATACAGGGCGCCAATGGCCGACAGAGGAAACCAAAATGCGCCATTGCGACAATACGCCAAAGCTACCGTTATCGTGTTGTCGTGTTGGCGCATTTTTAAAAGGCGACAACACGACATCACGACAACACGACAACGGTACAGTTGACGCAATGGGAATCGTAAGGGCGCCCCGCCAATGCGACAATGCGATAATACGACAACTAGGGCGCCATTACGATAACCGTTGTCGTGTTGTCGCAATGGCGCATTTTTGCGACATTGCGCCAATACGACAATGCCTGTTGTCGTATTGGCGCAATGTCGCATTGACGGGGGCGTCATAACGACAACACGACAACAGTGGGCGCATTGTCGTCTTCCGGTTCGTCTTTTGCGCAGATGCGGAAGCTTCATCATCACAATGATTATAGTATGTCATCAGTTTACAATCCATACTTTGCAGACTTTATCAGGCGAATAGGGTCTGACTGTATCTAGAGATGGTTCTCGAAAGACTATTGGGCATTCAAAAACAAAAAGACGACAATGGTCTTTATTTCCGTCACTTTCATTTTCGAAAATGTGATTCCAGAGTCATGGAATCTTTTCGAAGAATGGGAGGTTGTATAGTTTAGGGGCCCAGAGCAGTGGAGATAAACTATTCATGTATCTAGCTCTGGTGTTTTGACTGAGTTTGATTGCATGCGGCACTAAGTATGGCGTCTTTGGCTTCTAAACTTCACTCGTCCCCGAACAATGTAACATGAAACATGACTACATGTATACATTATGGATGTGGGGACGGTGGGTGGGCATGATTGGGGTCTCGGGTCTGGTGTGTGGTGGGTGGTCGTTGATATATTGGCTGACCTGGGGGGGGGGGAGTATCTCCCATTCCTGAGCGCCGCCAGTCATCTATGCTTGTTAGCCTATATGGTTTCTAATAGCCCGCCTGTTCCCGATACCGATGGTTAGGCCTACAAATCATTCAGAATTTCTTCCTGAATTTCAGGACGGCTGACTGCATTTATTATCAGCCATATTCGCAAATTAATCTAGCATGCGTGTCCAAGATAACACTGAAATACTCGGTACATTATATACAAATGAGTATTACTTTATTTAGGGTTAAATGGTTATGACTTGCTATAATCAAGATGATATATTTACATGTATGTATTTAAAACTGTACAGGTAATACTTAACCAGTTATTTAATGATAAAACGAAATGGTTATTTTGACGGAGGGACCTTAGTAGTATAGTCACCGCATATAGACTCCCATTTTGCCGGGGGAGATAACTCTTCGGGGCGCCAGGAGGAGTTATTGGGGCGGGTTGTGGAATTCAAGTGCACTAGGTCACATGACTTTTGACCTCGAATTCTTCCGCGGTGATTCGGTCTGGCGGTGATGCGATCAAAAAAGCTACGAAAGTAGTCCCATGTCAACCAAGTGACTTCCTATGTTAATGTGAATAGACGTTTTGAGACCGAGGTGGACCCCTAGTGGACCGATTGGGTCGAGTGAGGTGTCAAAGTGAAGCCCTCCACCAGGGCTATCAAGTCATGGGTGATTGCATGTAAAAGTTTCTCCAGAAAAAAATATATAAAATGCGAAACACTGACTTTACCCCTACAATAGGGGAAAACCACTATCAACCCTATTCAAAAAAGCTAATATCGTTTTCCGGGCTTATCGGGGCCTGCCTATCAAGTCATGGGTGGGTACATGTTTTCACAGAAAAAAAAATATAAAAAGCGAAACACGGACTTTACCTCTACAACAGGGGCCTGATTCGCACATTTGCATCTATACGGGAAAATGCCTGTATGGGGTATGGGGTGGTCATTTTTGGGATTTTACTATGGGTTGTTTGGTCCTGTTTTCTTCGTCTCGCCACGAAACACACGATGGGAGGGGTCTCGAAGTTAAGCGGTGGACTAACGTATCGTCCGTTTTCAATATTCTGCGCATGCGCAGTCTGGCCGTAGTATAGAAAGCAGACATTTTGGGGGTGCGTAGGGGTGTGTTTGGGGTAGAGATGGCACACTATTGGTCCAAATGGGTCGTGGGAGGTGTCAAAGTGAAGCTTTTGTGGGGTAGAGTCAGAATGGCGGGTTTTTTATAGCAAGTCGCGTCAATCTGCGCATGCGCAGTTGGATGTAGTAAGTAAAGTGGTCATTTTGGGGGTGCGTGGGGGTGTGTTTGGGGTAGAGATGGACCACTATTGGTCCGAATGTGTCGTGGAATGTGTCGTGGGATGTATTATATAAAATGACCACCCCATACCCCATACGGATGTAAAACCACAGTACCCACATGGAAGACGAAGGAACGACGAGAAAAACCCACTGGGAAACCCGGATGTTGACAAGGTTCCGGATGTAAAATTGCCGAGCTCCGCCCCACGGGAGTTACCACCACCACCGGGCGTTGACGGGCGTCAACGCTCGGTGGTGGTGGTGGTGGTGGTATCTGTAGATATAGGAATGAACACGTGTCCCTCATCATTGTATAATACATACAGATATGATATAATACAGGACAGA